>CP136895.1:83092500-83175000 GCA_034359265.1 Canna indica
CCTGCCCGGGCCCCGACCTGGGTTGGCCCAGGCATGATCCATTACTACCTCTAGTGAGAAGGAGTTAGTGGATGCATATGACAAGGAGGATCGGTATTGGAAAGAAAAGTCTAAGGTGAAATGTCTAAAAGAGGGTGATCAAAACATCAAGTTCTTCCACTTTGAATTTCAAATGCAGAATCGTCACAATAAGATTTGGCGTCTTGATGATGGTAGAGGTGGTTGGTGTACCACCCCTGACAGTATAGGCCAGAAGGCTCAATAATATTTTCAGGAGTTGTTCACAACTAGTAATCCTCCTGACCTCTCGACCTAGTTTCAGAGTATGCGAATCAAGGTCTCTAGTACTATGAACATGAATTTGACAAGACTTGTAACAGAGGGTGAGATAAAAGGAGCAGTATTCTCTCTTGATCCTAATGCAGCTCCTTGGACAATGGGTTCGCATCATGGTTCTTTCAGTACTATTGGGAGATATTAGGAAGGGATGTTTGCAAGACAGTTCAAAACTTTTTTTCAGATGGTCGAATGCTTAAAAGTTTCAATTACACTCATATTTGCCTCGTTCCTAAGGTGAAAAATGCTAATTCTATGTCTCAAATTAGGCATATCTGCTTATGCACGGTGTTTTATAAAATTATTTCAAAAGTGTTGGTTCATCGCTTTCAGCAATTCATGAACCGTCTTATCAGCTCAAATCAAAAGTGCTTTTGGAGACTGACAAATGATAACATATTGGTAGCACATTAATGTATGCACTTCTTGAAAACTAAGCGTCATGGGACTTCAGGCTTGGCCCTTCAGCTTGACATGAGTAAGACCTACGACAGAGTTGAATGGAGTTTTGTTCTTTATATAATGGAAAGGATGGAATTTTGTGCTTGTCGTTTGTAGTGGATTAAATAGTGTATTTCTATTGTGTCTTACTCTGCCATTGTGGATGGTCAACCAGTTGGTTTTTTTAGACCCTATAGAGGACTCCGTCAGGGGGATCTATCCCCATATCTTTTTTGTTCTATGCGGAGGGACTCACCCATTTACTTTATACTGGCGAGCAACTTCATAATCGAAAAATTGATTCGAAATCGAATTGAATTTTTGGGTTAACCGATTTGACGATTTCACTTTTGGTTTTTATATTTAAAACTTTCGAGTTCCTATTTCAATTTCAATTTTTGAGTATCGATTAACCATTAGTCCTGTTGATATGTATTGTATTTCGAATCCAAATTAAAATTCGCTCCGCTAAATGTTTTGCACAATTTTAAATTGTGAGGAAAAATGAGCTTTAGTATGAACCCGACCTGATATTGACTTGGAGCTTCGACTCGGTAAGGTGCCCATATATATATATATGTATTTGGGGCTACAGTTAGGGTTAGAGAGAGATAAAGAGTTGTGGAGACGAAATTGTCAAAGAGAGAGAATTTGTGAGAAACTCTATAACATCTATGTAATCTTCAATATATAATGGATTCATTGTCTTCGCTCGTGGATGTAGGTACACTGTCGAACCACGTAATTTCTTGTGTTTGTTTATTCTCGTTCTTGTTTATTTCTATTATTTTGTCTCGGACTCTCGGATTTGGATTCTGTCATAACAAGTTCATAATTAATCGGTTCATATATAAATTTTTAATTTTTACACATTCAATTTTTAAAATATATTTTCTCTAAAATTTATATAAAATAATATATTAAAATGTATTTAAATTATATTTCATACTCTAAAATTTGACCAATTATATATTTTTTGAATATGAATACATATAATGATACACATATTTCAAAAATATTATAATACATATTTTTACTAAATAAATATTTAAATTTCATATTGAATATATTCGATTCTTACAATTGTTTGTGATGATGTTATCATTCTTTTGACTTTTTATTTATGAATATTAAGTTTAATTTGTATTTTTTTATTTTAAAATATTTTCAATAATTGAAATGTAAATATGCAATTTATATTATTTTATTATTTGTATATGTTAAAAAATTTATTGATTAATCAAATCGTAAAAATCGAAATTGAAGTATCGATTAACCGAAATTATTATACCGATTTATAATTAATAATTTTAAAAAACATTTATTAATGAATCAATTTAACAAATTATTAATCGACCGATTAATCGTATGTGCTCACCCCTATTTGAACCATATGATTGGATTCAATTATGACCAACTTAAACCGAAATGGTTAGTCCTATCCATGAGAGATTCATTTATTTTCGAAGAAGTTCACCCACATTTTTAATTTATATATCCGAGTTCGAATTAGATGAGATTAGATGCATAATTATCAAAATTCAGATACAATCTTTATTCGGATTAATTAATGGTTGCCATTAAAAAAAAATTCCCGGTAGGTATATCTGCTACTTAAATCCGTCTAAGTTTTGTGTTGAGGATGCTTTAATCCGAATAATTGACATCCCAAAACTAATTTAAACAAATCGGTACACCTGTGCTGATATGACTTTTTGCCATCTCTAATTCTATCTCAATTGGGGTTTTTTCTTAAAAAAAATTGTTTAATATATAATATTAATTGTTGTTTTTTTCTATATATTAATTGTTGTGGATGATGAAAATACAACTGGGTCAAGAACCTAATAATGATTAATTTCAACAATTGTGGTCGATCAAAGTGCTGAATCCGTGTGAGAGATTAGTTGTTCAATTCTGTCTACCTAATAAGACTGACTTGTTCAAGAACCTAATAATGCTTATCATAAATCCGTGTGTATATTTATATACTCAAAGATTATTTAGGAATGCATGTGACTTTTAATAATAATGCACTTTTAACATTAATTTTTTATTATTATTTATTAACTTGATTATTAAATATATACTACAATAAGATTTTGATATATTTTTTAAAGGTATATGTTAATACTTTTTGAAGTTTATTTCAAGTAGTATTTTTTTAATAATTAAAATTTCCAACAAGTAAACTTTTGCTCGGCTTGGACTAAAATTTTAGAATTACCAAGCTAACAGTAAAATATTTTGGTTTAAAATATTTCTTTAAAAATCATAATAATTTTATTATATCATATAAAATATATTTTGGCCAGTCGTTGACAACATGTTGTAAATTGACTAGAGATTTATATTCGATTTTTAGTATGATTACCTATTATATTTTTTTATTTTTGTTAAAAAAAATAAATAAATAAGTTTTTAGAGTTTTGAATATGTTATAAATTTTGGGCAAATCTCTAACGTAATAGTAATTTTCATCCAAAGTTCAGAATACACTCATAACTCTAAAAAAATAAATTTTTATTTATAAAGTATTCTTTTATAATATAAAAAATGTGCTAAGGTCTAAGAAAATATTCTAGGTCAAAATATTTTATTTTTTTAATTTAAATTTAGTGTTACATACTTTAGGCAAAAATATATAAATATCCAAAGTCTAAAATAATTTTATAACTAAAAGATTAATTTTAATTAATAAATATATTTTTATAATATAAAAATGGAACTATTATATAAATAAATATTTTAGACTAAAATATTTTATCATTTTTAATTTAAATTTATTTTATAAACTTTTGACAAAAATTCATAAGACACTAAACTTATATTGAAAAGTAAAATATTTTGGACCAAAATATTTTTTTAGACTACTACATTAATTACATGGAAAAATATATTTCGTGAATTAAAATTATTTTTTTTAAAAAAATATATGATACTTTATAGATTTTTGATAAAAAGGCTCTAATGCGCTAAAGATTTTTGCAAAGAAATAAAATGTGTATTATGAATTTTAGGTTGCGAATGTAAGAATTTAGACGACTATATTTCGAATCCAAAAAATTATATTAAAATTATCTCACTTTCCACAATTCTAGAAACGAAATTTGTCAGCTTCAAGAGCGCTTATCTTCTCTGAAAACTGATCAAAGAGTTTCTAATAGATACCAAATTATGCAGACTGAGAAGTAGAGGTGGCAACAGGCCGAGCCCGCTCATGGGCGGCACAGGCTCGGCATGACTGTGCCCAGGAGATAGGCGGGGCTCGCCTCCTGGGCACGCAGGCCGTGCTAGTCACGCCCCACAGTCGAGCCGTGCCGAGCACGGCCCGCGCATCGTGCTGGCCCGAACACGGCACACGGGCCGAGCACAATCATAGGCCTGGCGCGCGCCAGACCAGACTTGGCCGCGTCGACCTAGGCCTGGAGTGTGCCAGACCTAGGTCAGGCCTGAGCCAAGTCTGGCATGGGCCAGCCGATAAAATTTTTAAAAAAATTATTCATTAAATTTTTCTATAAATACTCATCTTCTTCATTTTTCCTATCTTCATTCTCTTCTTCAACTCCTTCTCTCAACTCTCAACTCTCAATTCTCAACTCTCAACTTTCTTACTCTCAACCATCTAAGTTCATTTATAATCATTCTCAACAACTTTTTAAGTTCATCAAGGAGACAACGATACAAAATTGTTGTCAATTTTTTTTAATCTCTTAAATTTATTTCATTGATTAGTATAATATTTATATTTTTTATATTTTTAATTTTTACTAATGACGGATAGAGATTTTTCAAATTATACTCCACAAGCTGGATCAAATATGTTAGAAAAAATATCTCATACCACTCAACAAAACCAAAACACAGAGATAAGTTCATCTATTAATTTATGTCCATCGGGTAGAAAAAAAAGTATGATATGAGAATATTTTAAGAAAATTATTGAAGCTGATGGCACCATAACAAAAGCCCAGTACAAAAAATGTTAAAAAATTCTTTCGACTTCAACAACATGAGGAACTGGTCATCTTTTACGTCATGCAAAGGGTCATGACAATAAGGTTGCACAAGCTCAACAAATTCTTAATTTATCTTCTTCTGGTTTGACAATTTTTTCGTATGATCATGATTTTCAACGTCGATAACTTGCAAAATTAATTGTTCAAAGTGAATCTCCTTATAGTTTTGTTGATCAACCAAGATTTTCTACTTAAATTCAAAATACTTTACAATCAAAATATAAAAAAATTACTCGAAATACAATGAAAAGTGATGCTTTAAAAATATTTTTTATATATAGAGAAAATATAATAACTAGTTTTCAAAATAATAAATCAAAAATTTTCTTTAACATCTGATGTTTGGTCTAGTTAACGTACTACTAATTCTTATATTTGTGTTACTGCGCATTTGATTGATAAAAAAATTATTTTGCAAAAAAAGATAATTAATTTTAAAGTTTTTGAATATCCACACACTTCTGTTACCATTTTTTCTGCTATTAGATTTGTAACATCTTTCTGTAATATAAATGATAAAAAAAATTTCGATTATTTTTGATAATGCTAGTAATAATGATGCTGTTATTCCTCCCTTTATACAATTATTTAAGCCAGTATTAGATGATAAATTATTTCATGTTCGTTGTGTTTGTTATGTAATCATGTTCTTAATTTATATGTACAAGATGGTTTAAAATTAATAAATATACATGTAGAAAAAATAATATATGTTATTAGATATATGTGTTATTCGAAAGCAAGAACACAAGAATTTAAAAAATTATGTCAATTTTTTAATAAACCATTAAAAAAAATTAATGGTGATATTATTACTAGATGAAATTCAACATATTATATGCTTAGGTCTACTACAAAATATCAAGAGATCCTTACAATATTTTACAATGAAAATATGCATGGTGATCCAATTTATGATAATGATTGGTTAGTTGCTAGACATATTACTCAAATTTTAGAACTTTTTAATAGAACTACCGAATAACTTTTCGGTGTTTATTATCCTACATGTAATTTAACTATTTCACATATAGTTCGTATTAGTGAAGTATTTTCTTCATATAGACATCATCCTTTATTTGCACAAATAATTTCTTTAATGGAATTTAAATTAAAAAGTATTGATCAGATATACCTACTTTATTTTGTTTAGCAATATATTTAGACCCTAGAACGAAAATTGGTAGTTTAAATATGTTGTTAGATGATTATTATAATAATATGGAATTAGATAATGTTGAAGAAAAAAAATAAAATTTTGAATCTATTGAATTCTATGTTTGTATTTTACGCTTCAAAATTTGGTGATACAATTACAAATAAGACAACATCTTCTTCTTCTAGATTAAGAAATGATAGTGGAAATAGTATTAATTCTCAACTTGATCGTAGGAAAAAAAAACACTAAATCTACTAATTTCAATGAATTAGTTTTTTTTTCTAAATCATAATCATTATGAAGAAATAGATGATAATGAGATTTAGCATGGTGGAAAAAATAAGAAAATGCATATCCTATTATTTACATCATGACACGTGATATACTAACTGTTCATGTGTCTACAATAGCTTCCGCGTCTTATTTTAGTGCAGAAAATATAATTCTTGACGAAAGAAGAAGCTGAATGAGTGCATAAACGGTTGAAATGTGCATTTATTTAAAAGACTGGCTGGATGCTGAAGATAGATTACAAGATAAGGGAGGACATGACACTTCATCATCGGGAGAGGAGGAAGCTCAAACAAGTGAAGCTGGTGCTGCTGGTCCAAGTACAAGTTAAATCACCGGGGCTATATGTGATTAAAAATGTAAAAAGAACTACGTAGACCTGATCCTTCTATAGTTTAATCATTGGGAAGTACAAGTTTAGCTATAGAATGTACGTAGACAACCTTTTAAGGTGTGGTTTATTATAATATTAAAAAAATGTTTTATCATTGGATGAATATTTTTGTATTAAAGATAAATAAAAATTTAATTATATAAAAAAATATATAATAAAGCTTAGTACAATGGTTAAACTATCTCAAATAAAATTAGAGGTCCAAGTTAAAAATTTAAATTTAAAAATTTAATTTTCGGGCCGGCTCGAGCCCGAATGGGCGGGCTTGGGCCTGGGCTGGGCTTGCCCGCAGCACATTCAAGTCGTGCCAGGCACGACCCGAAATGTGGTCGGGCCTGCCCGGGCCCCGACCTGGGTTGGCCCAGGCATGATCCATTACTACCTCTAGTGAGAAGGAGTTAGTGGATGCATATGACAAGGAGGATCGGTATTGGAAAGAAAAGTCTAAGGTGAAATGTCTAAAAGAGGGTGATCAAAACATCAAGTTCTTCCACTTTGAATTTCAAATGCAGAATCGTCACAATAAGATTTGGCGTCTTGATGATGGTAGAGGTGGTTGGTGTACCACCCCTGACAGTATAGGCCAGAAGGCTCAATAATATTTTCAGGAGTTGTTCACAACTAGTAATCCTCCTGACCTCTCGACCTAGTTTCAGAGTATGCGAATCAAGGTCTCTAGTACTATGAACATGAATTTGACAAGACTTGTAACAGAGGGTGAGATAAAAGGAGCAGTATTCTCTCTTGATCCTAATGCAGCTCCTTGGACAATGGGTTCGCATCATGGTTCTTTCAGTACTATTGGGAGATATTAGGAAGGGATGTTTGCAAGACAGTTCAAAACTTTTTTTCAGATGGTCGAATGCTTAAAAGTTTCAATTACACTCATATTTGCCTCGTTCCTAAGGTGAAAAATGCTAATTCTATGTCTCAAATTAGGCATATCTGCTTATGCACGGTGTTTTATAAAATTATTTCAAAAGTGTTGGTTCATCGCTTTCAGCAATTCATGAACCGTCTTATCAGCTCAAATCAAAAGTGCTTTTGGAGACTGACAAATGATAACATATTGGTAGCACATTAATGTATGCACTTCTTGAAAACTAAGCGTCATGGGACTTCAGGCTTGGCCCTTCAGCTTGACATGAGTAAGACCTACGACAGAGTTGAATGGAGTTTTGTTCTTTATATAATGGAAAGGATGGAATTTTGTGCTTGTCGTTTGTAGTGGATTAAATAGTGTATTTCTATTGTGTCTTACTCTGCCATTGTGGATGGTCAACCAGTTGGTTTTTTTAGACCCTATAGAGGACTCCGTCAGGGGGATCTATCCCCATATCTTTTTTGTTCTATGCGGAGGGACTCACCCATTTACTTTATACTGGCGAGCAACTTCATAATCGAAAAATTGATTCGAAATCGAATTGAATTTTTGGGTTAACCGATTTGACGATTTCACTTTTGGTTTTTATATTTAAAACTTTCGAGTTCCTATTTCAATTTCAATTTTTGAGTATCGATTAACCATTAGTCCTGTTGATATGTATTGTATTTCGAATCCAAATTAAAATTCGCTCCGCTAAATGTTTTGCACAATTTTAAATTGTGAGGAAAAATGAGCTTTAGTATGAACCCGACCTGATATTGACTTGGAGCTTCGACTCGGTAAGGTGCCCATATATATATATATGTATTTGGGGCTACAGTTAGGGTTAGAGAGAGATAAAGAGTTGTGGAGACGAAATTGTCAAAGAGAGAGAATTTGTGAGAAACTCTATAACATCTATGTAATCTTCAATATATAATGGATTCATTGTCTTCGCTCGTGGATGTAGGTACACTGTCGAACCACGTAATTTCTTGTGTTTGTTTATTCTCGTTCTTGTTTATTTCTATTATTTTGTCTCGGACTCTCGGATTTGGATTCTGTCATAACAAGTTCATAATTAATCGGTTCATATATAAATTTTTAATTTTTACACATTCAATTTTTAAAATATATTTTCTCTAAAATTTATATAAAATAATATATTAAAATGTATTTAAATTATATTTCATACTCTAAAATTTGACCAATTATATATTTTTTGAATATGAATACATATAATGATACACATATTTCAAAAATATTATAATACATATTTTTACTAAATAAATATTTAAATTTCATATTGAATATATTCGATTCTTACAATTGTTTGTGATGATGTTATCATTCTTTTGACTTTTTATTTATGAATATTAAGTTTAATTTGTATTTTTTTATTTTAAAATATTTTCAATAATTGAAATGTAAATATGCAATTTATATTATTTTATTATTTGTATATGTTAAAAAATTTATTGATTAATCAAATCGTAAAAATCGAAATTGAAGTATCGATTAACCGAAATTATTATACCGATTTATAATTAATAATTTTAAAAAACATTTATTAATGAATCAATTTAACAAATTATTAATCGACCGATTAATCGTATGTGCTCACCCCTATTTGAACCATATGATTGGATTCAATTATGACCAACTTAAACCGAAATGGTTAGTCCTATCCATGAGAGATTCATTTATTTTCGAAGAAGTTCACCCACATTTTTAATTTATATATCCGAGTTCGAATTAGATGAGATTAGATGCATAATTATCAAAATTCAGATACAATCTTTATTCGGATTAATTAATGGTTGCCATTAAAAAAAAATTCCCGGTAGGTATATCTGCTACTTAAATCCGTCTAAGTTTTGTGTTGAGGATGCTTTAATCCGAATAATTGACATCCCAAAACTAATTTAAACAAATCGGTACACCTGTGCTGATATGACTTTTTGCCATCTCTAATTCTATCTCAATTGGGGTTTTTTCTTAAAAAAAATTGTTTAATATATAATATTAATTGTTGTTTTTTTCTATATATTAATTGTTGTGGATGATGAAAATACAACTGGGTCAAGAACCTAATAATGATTAATTTCAACAATTGTGGTCGATCAAAGTGCTGAATCCGTGTGAGAGATTAGTTGTTCAATTCTGTCTACCTAATAAGACTGACTTGTTCAAGAACCTAATAATGCTTATCATAAATCCGTGTGTATATTTATATACTCAAAGATTATTTAGGAATGCATGTGACTTTTAATAATAATGCACTTTTAACATTAATTTTTTATTATTATTTATTAACTTGATTATTAAATATATACTACAATAAGATTTTGATATATTTTTTAAAGGTATATGTTAATACTTTTTGAAGTTTATTTCAAGTAGTATTTTTTTAATAATTAAAATTTCCAACAAGTAAACTTTTGCTCGGCTTGGACTAAAATTTTAGAATTACCAAGCTAACAGTAAAATATTTTGGTTTAAAATATTTCTTTAAAAATCATAATAATTTTATTATATCATATAAAATATATTTTGGCCAGTCGTTGACAACATGTTGTAAATTGACTAGAGATTTATATTCGATTTTTAGTATGATTACCTATTATATTTTTTTATTTTTGTTAAAAAAAATAAATAAATAAGTTTTTAGAGTTTTGAATATGTTATAAATTTTGGGCAAATCTCTAACGTAATAGTAATTTTCATCCAAAGTTCAGAATACACTCATAACTCTAAAAAAATAAATTTTTATTTATAAAGTATTCTTTTATAATATAAAAAATGTGCTAAGGTCTAAGAAAATATTCTAGGTCAAAATATTTTATTTTTTTAATTTAAATTTAGTGTTACATACTTTAGGCAAAAATATATAAATATCCAAAGTCTAAAATAATTTTATAACTAAAAGATTAATTTTAATTAATAAATATATTTTTATAATATAAAAATGGAACTATTATATAAATAAATATTTTAGACTAAAATATTTTATCATTTTTAATTTAAATTTATTTTATAAACTTTTGACAAAAATTCATAAGACACTAAACTTATATTGAAAAGTAAAATATTTTGGACCAAAATATTTTTTTAGACTACTACATTAATTACATGGAAAAATATATTTCGTGAATTAAAATTATTTTTTTTAAAAAAATATATGATACTTTATAGATTTTTGATAAAAAGGCTCTAATGCGCTAAAGATTTTTGCAAAGAAATAAAATGTGTATTATGAATTTTAGGTTGCGAATGTAAGAATTTAGACGACTATATTTCGAATCCAAAAAATTATATTAAAATTATCTCACTTTCCACAATTCTAGAAACGAAATTTGTCAGCTTCAAGAGCGCTTATCTTCTCTGAAAACTGATCAAAGAGTTTCTAATAGATACCAAATTATGCAGACTGAGAAGTAGAGGTGGCAACAGGCCGAGCCCGCTCATGGGCGGCACAGGCTCGGCATGACTGTGCCCAGGAGATAGGCGGGGCTCGCCTCCTGGGCACGCAGGCCGTGCTAGTCACGCCCCACAGTCGAGCCGTGCCGAGCACGGCCCGCGCATCGTGCTGGCCCGAACACGGCACACGGGCCGAGCACAATCATAGGCCTGGCGCGCGCCAGACCAGACTTGGCCGCGTCGACCTAGGCCTGGAGTGTGCCAGACCTAGGTCAGGCCTGAGCCAAGTCTGGCATGGGCCAGCCGATAAAATTTTTAAAAAAATTATTCATTAAATTTTTCTATAAATACTCATCTTCTTCATTTTTCCTATCTTCATTCTCTTCTTCAACTCCTTCTCTCAACTCTCAACTCTCAATTCTCAACTCTCAACTTTCTTACTCTCAACCATCTAAGTTCATTTATAATCATTCTCAACAACTTTTTAAGTTCATCAAGGAGACAACGATACAAAATTGTTGTCAATTTTTTTTAATCTCTTAAATTTATTTCATTGATTAGTATAATATTTATATTTTTTATATTTTTAATTTTTACTAATGACGGATAGAGATTTTTCAAATTATACTCCACAAGCTGGATCAAATATGTTAGAAAAAATATCTCATACCACTCAACAAAACCAAAACACAGAGATAAGTTCATCTATTAATTTATGTCCATCGGGTAGAAAAAAAAGTATGATATGAGAATATTTTAAGAAAATTATTGAAGCTGATGGCACCATAACAAAAGCCCAGTACAAAAAATGTTAAAAAATTCTTTCGACTTCAACAACATGAGGAACTGGTCATCTTTTACGTCATGCAAAGGGTCATGACAATAAGGTTGCACAAGCTCAACAAATTCTTAATTTATCTTCTTCTGGTTTGACAATTTTTTCGTATGATCATGATTTTCAACGTCGATAACTTGCAAAATTAATTGTTCAAAGTGAATCTCCTTATAGTTTTGTTGATCAACCAAGATTTTCTACTTAAATTCAAAATACTTTACAATCAAAATATAAAAAAATTACTCGAAATACAATGAAAAGTGATGCTTTAAAAATATTTTTTATATATAGAGAAAATATAATAACTAGTTTTCAAAATAATAAATCAAAAATTTTCTTTAACATCTGATGTTTGGTCTAGTTAACGTACTACTAATTCTTATATTTGTGTTACTGCGCATTTGATTGATAAAAAAATTATTTTGCAAAAAAAGATAATTAATTTTAAAGTTTTTGAATATCCACACACTTCTGTTACCATTTTTTCTGCTATTAGATTTGTAACATCTTTCTGTAATATAAATGATAAAAAAAATTTCGATTATTTTTGATAATGCTAGTAATAATGATGCTGTTATTCCTCCCTTTATACAATTATTTAAGCCAGTATTAGATGATAAATTATTTCATGTTCGTTGTGTTTGTTATGTAATCATGTTCTTAATTTATATGTACAAGATGGTTTAAAATTAATAAATATACATGTAGAAAAAATAATATATGTTATTAGATATATGTGTTATTCGAAAGCAAGAACACAAGAATTTAAAAAATTATGTCAATTTTTTAATAAACCATTAAAAAAAATTAATGGTGATATTATTACTAGATGAAATTCAACATATTATATGCTTAGGTCTACTACAAAATATCAAGAGATCCTTACAATATTTTACAATGAAAATATGCATGGTGATCCAATTTATGATAATGATTGGTTAGTTGCTAGACATATTACTCAAATTTTAGAACTTTTTAATAGAACTACCGAATAACTTTTCGGTGTTTATTATCCTACATGTAATTTAACTATTTCACATATAGTTCGTATTAGTGAAGTATTTTCTTCATATAGACATCATCCTTTATTTGCACAAATAATTTCTTTAATGGAATTTAAATTAAAAAGTATTGATCAGATATACCTACTTTATTTTGTTTAGCAATATATTTAGACCCTAGAACGAAAATTGGTAGTTTAAATATGTTGTTAGATGATTATTATAATAATATGGAATTAGATAATGTTGAAGAAAAAAAATAAAATTTTGAATCTATTGAATTCTATGTTTGTATTTTACGCTTCAAAATTTGGTGATACAATTACAAATAAGACAACATCTTCTTCTTCTAGATTAAGAAATGATAGTGGAAATAGTATTAATTCTCAACTTGATCGTAGGAAAAAAAAACACTAAATCTACTAATTTCAATGAATTAGTTTTTTTTTCTAAATCATAATCATTATGAAGAAATAGATGATAATGAGATTTAGCATGGTGGAAAAAATAAGAAAATGCATATCCTATTATTTACATCATGACACGTGATATACTAACTGTTCATGTGTCTACAATAGCTTCCGCGTCTTATTTTAGTGCAGAAAATATAATTCTTGACGAAAGAAGAAGCTGAATGAGTGCATAAACGGTTGAAATGTGCATTTATTTAAAAGACTGGCTGGATGCTGAAGATAGATTACAAGATAAGGGAGGACATGACACTTCATCATCGGGAGAGGAGGAAGCTCAAACAAGTGAAGCTGGTGCTGCTGGTCCAAGTACAAGTTAAATCACCGGGGCTATATGTGATTAAAAATGTAAAAAGAACTACGTAGACCTGATCCTTCTATAGTTTAATCATTGGGAAGTACAAGTTTAGCTATAGAATGTACGTAGACAACCTTTTAAGGTGTGGTTTATTATAATATTAAAAAAATGTTTTATCATTGGATGAATATTTTTGTATTAAAGATAAATAAAAATTTAATTATATAAAAAAATATATAATAAAGCTTAGTACAATGGTTAAACTATCTCAAATAAAATTAGAGGTCCAAGTTAAAAATTTAAATTTAAAAATTTAATTTTCGGGCCGGCTCGAGCCCGAATGGGCGGGCTTGGGCCTGGGCTGGGCTTGCCCGCAGCACATTCAAGTCGTGCCAGGCACGACCCGAAATGTGGTCGGGCCTGCCCGGGCCCCGACCTGGGTTGGCCCAGGCATGATCCATTACTACCTCTAGTGAGAAGGAGTTAGTGGATGCATATGACAAGGAGGATCGGTATTGGAAAGAAAAGTCTAAGGTGAAATGTCTAAAAGAGGGTGATCAAAACATCAAGTTCTTCCACTTTGAATTTCAAATGCAGAATCGTCACAATAAGATTTGGCGTCTTGATGATGGTAGAGGTGGTTGGTGTACCACCCCTGACAGTATAGGCCAGAAGGCTCAATAATATTTTCAGGAGTTGTTCACAACTAGTAATCCTCCTGACCTCTCGACCTAGTTTCAGAGTATGCGAATCAAGGTCTCTAGTACTATGAACATGAATTTGACAAGACTTGTAACAGAGGGTGAGATAAAAGGAGCAGTATTCTCTCTTGATCCTAATGCAGCTCCTTGGACAATGGGTTCGCATCATGGTTCTTTCAGTACTATTGGGAGATATTAGGAAGGGATGTTTGCAAGACAGTTCAAAACTTTTTTTCAGATGGTCGAATGCTTAAAAGTTTCAATTACACTCATATTTGCCTCGTTCCTAAGGTGAAAAATGCTAATTCTATGTCTCAAATTAGGCATATCTGCTTATGCACGGTGTTTTATAAAATTATTTCAAAAGTGTTGGTTCATCGCTTTCAGCAATTCATGAACCGTCTTATCAGCTCAAATCAAAAGTGCTTTTGGAGACTGACAAATGATAACATATTGGTAGCACATTAATGTATGCACTTCTTGAAAACTAAGCGTCATGGGACTTCAGGCTTGGCCCTTCAGCTTGACATGAGTAAGACCTACGACAGAGTTGAATGGAGTTTTGTTCTTTATATAATGGAAAGGATGGAATTTTGTGCTTGTCGTTTGTAGTGGATTAAATAGTGTATTTCTATTGTGTCTTACTCTGCCATTGTGGATGGTCAACCAGTTGGTTTTTTTAGACCCTATAGAGGACTCCGTCAGGGGGATCTATCCCCATATCTTTTTTGTTCTATGCGGAGGGACTCACCCATTTACTTTATACTGGCGAGCAACTTCATAATCGAAAAATTGATTCGAAATCGAATTGAATTTTTGGGTTAACCGATTTGACGATTTCACTTTTGGTTTTTATATTTAAAACTTTCGAGTTCCTATTTCAATTTCAATTTTTGAGTATCGATTAACCATTAGTCCTGTTGATATGTATTGTATTTCGAATCCAAATTAAAATTCGCTCCGCTAAATGTTTTGCACAATTTTAAATTGTGAGGAAAAATGAGCTTTAGTATGAACCCGACCTGATATTGACTTGGAGCTTCGACTCGGTAAGGTGCCCATATATATATATATGTATTTGGGGCTACAGTTAGGGTTAGAGAGAGATAAAGAGTTGTGGAGACGAAATTGTCAAAGAGAGAGAATTTGTGAGAAACTCTATAACATCTATGTAATCTTCAATATATAATGGATTCATTGTCTTCGCTCGTGGATGTAGGTACACTGTCGAACCACGTAATTTCTTGTGTTTGTTTATTCTCGTTCTTGTTTATTTCTATTATTTTGTCTCGGACTCTCGGATTTGGATTCTGTCATAACAAGTTCATAATTAATCGGTTCATATATAAATTTTTAATTTTTACACATTCAATTTTTAAAATATATTTTCTCTAAAATTTATATAAAATAATATATTAAAATGTATTTAAATTATATTTCATACTCTAAAATTTGACCAATTATATATTTTTTGAATATGAATACATATAATGATACACATATTTCAAAAATATTATAATACATATTTTTACTAAATAAATATTTAAATTTCATATTGAATATATTCGATTCTTACAATTGTTTGTGATGATGTTATCATTCTTTTGACTTTTTATTTATGAATATTAAGTTTAATTTGTATTTTTTTATTTTAAAATATTTTCAATAATTGAAATGTAAATATGCAATTTATATTATTTTATTATTTGTATATGTTAAAAAATTTATTGATTAATCAAATCGTAAAAATCGAAATTGAAGTATCGATTAACCGAAATTATTATACCGATTTATAATTAATAATTTTAAAAAACATTTATTAATGAATCAATTTAACAAATTATTAATCGACCGATTAATCGTATGTGCTCACCCCTATTTGAACCATATGATTGGATTCAATTATGACCAACTTAAACCGAAATGGTTAGTCCTATCCATGAGAGATTCATTTATTTTCGAAGAAGTTCACCCACATTTTTAATTTATATATCCGAGTTCGAATTAGATGAGATTAGATGCATAATTATCAAAATTCAGATACAATCTTTATTCGGATTAATTAATGGTTGCCATTAAAAAAAAATTCCCGGTAGGTATATCTGCTACTTAAATCCGTCTAAGTTTTGTGTTGAGGATGCTTTAATCCGAATAATTGACATCCCAAAACTAATTTAAACAAATCGGTACACCTGTGCTGATATGACTTTTTGCCATCTCTAATTCTATCTCAATTGGGGTTTTTTCTTAAAAAAAATTGTTTAATATATAATATTAATTGTTGTTTTTTTCTATATATTAATTGTTGTGGATGATGAAAATACAACTGGGTCAAGAACCTAATAATGATTAATTTCAACAATTGTGGTCGATCAAAGTGCTGAATCCGTGTGAGAGATTAGTTGTTCAATTCTGTCTACCTAATAAGACTGACTTGTTCAAGAACCTAATAATGCTTATCATAAATCCGTGTGTATATTTATATACTCAAAGATTATTTAGGAATGCATGTGACTTTTAATAATAATGCACTTTTAACATTAATTTTTTATTATTATTTATTAACTTGATTATTAAATATATACTACAATAAGATTTTGATATATTTTTTAAAGGTATATGTTAATACTTTTTGAAGTTTATTTCAAGTAGTATTTTTTTAATAATTAAAATTTCCAACAAGTAAACTTTTGCTCGGCTTGGACTAAAATTTTAGAATTACCAAGCTAACAGTAAAATATTTTGGTTTAAAATATTTCTTTAAAAATCATAATAATTTTATTATATCATATAAAATATATTTTGGCCAGTCGTTGACAACATGTTGTAAATTGACTAGAGATTTATATTCGATTTTTAGTATGATTACCTATTATATTTTTTTATTTTTGTTAAAAAAAATAAATAAATAAGTTTTTAGAGTTTTGAATATGTTATAAATTTTGGGCAAATCTCTAACGTAATAGTAATTTTCATCCAAAGTTCAGAATACACTCATAACTCTAAAAAAATAAATTTTTATTTATAAAGTATTCTTTTATAATATAAAAAATGTGCTAAGGTCTAAGAAAATATTCTAGGTCAAAATATTTTATTTTTTTAATTTAAATTTAGTGTTACATACTTTAGGCAAAAATATATAAATATCCAAAGTCTAAAATAATTTTATAACTAAAAGATTAATTTTAATTAATAAATATATTTTTATAATATAAAAATGGAACTATTATATAAATAAATATTTTAGACTAAAATATTTTATCATTTTTAATTTAAATTTATTTTATAAACTTTTGACAAAAATTCATAAGACACTAAACTTATATTGAAAAGTAAAATATTTTGGACCAAAATATTTTTTTAGACTACTACATTAATTACATGGAAAAATATATTTCGTGAATTAAAATTATTTTTTTTAAAAAAATATATGATACTTTATAGATTTTTGATAAAAAGGCTCTAATGCGCTAAAGATTTTTGCAAAGAAATAAAATGTGTATTATGAATTTTAGGTTGCGAATGTAAGAATTTAGACGACTATATTTCGAATCCAAAAAATTATATTAAAATTATCTCACTTTCCACAATTCTAGAAACGAAATTTGTCAGCTTCAAGAGCGCTTATCTTCTCTGAAAACTGATCAAAGAGTTTCTAATAGATACCAAATTATGCAGACTGAGAAGTAGAGGTGGCAACAGGCCGAGCCCGCTCATGGGCGGCACAGGCTCGGCATGACTGTGCCCAGGAGATAGGCGGGGCTCGCCTCCTGGGCACGCAGGCCGTGCTAGTCACGCCCCACAGTCGAGCCGTGCCGAGCACGGCCCGCGCATCGTGCTGGCCCGAACACGGCACACGGGCCGAGCACAATCATAGGCCTGGCGCGCGCCAGACCAGACTTGGCCGCGTCGACCTAGGCCTGGAGTGTGCCAGACCTAGGTCAGGCCTGAGCCAAGTCTGGCATGGGCCAGCCGATAAAATTTTTAAAAAAATTATTCATTAAATTTTTCTATAAATACTCATCTTCTTCATTTTTCCTATCTTCATTCTCTTCTTCAACTCCTTCTCTCAACTCTCAACTCTCAATTCTCAACTCTCAACTTTCTTACTCTCAACCATCTAAGTTCATTTATAATCATTCTCAACAACTTTTTAAGTTCATCAAGGAGACAACGATACAAAATTGTTGTCAATTTTTTTTAATCTCTTAAATTTATTTCATTGATTAGTATAATATTTATATTTTTTATATTTTTAATTTTTACTAATGACGGATAGAGATTTTTCAAATTATACTCCACAAGCTGGATCAAATATGTTAGAAAAAATATCTCATACCACTCAACAAAACCAAAACACAGAGATAAGTTCATCTATTAATTTATGTCCATCGGGTAGAAAAAAAAGTATGATATGAGAATATTTTAAGAAAATTATTGAAGCTGATGGCACCATAACAAAAGCCCAGTACAAAAAATGTTAAAAAATTCTTTCGACTTCAACAACATGAGGAACTGGTCATCTTTTACGTCATGCAAAGGGTCATGACAATAAGGTTGCACAAGCTCAACAAATTCTTAATTTATCTTCTTCTGGTTTGACAATTTTTTCGTATGATCATGATTTTCAACGTCGATAACTTGCAAAATTAATTGTTCAAAGTGAATCTCCTTATAGTTTTGTTGATCAACCAAGATTTTCTACTTAAATTCAAAATACTTTACAATCAAAATATAAAAAAATTACTCGAAATACAATGAAAAGTGATGCTTTAAAAATATTTTTTATATATAGAGAAAATATAATAACTAGTTTTCAAAATAATAAATCAAAAATTTTCTTTAACATCTGATGTTTGGTCTAGTTAACGTACTACTAATTCTTATATTTGTGTTACTGCGCATTTGATTGATAAAAAAATTATTTTGCAAAAAAAGATAATTAATTTTAAAGTTTTTGAATATCCACACACTTCTGTTACCATTTTTTCTGCTATTAGATTTGTAACATCTTTCTGTAATATAAATGATAAAAAAAATTTCGATTATTTTTGATAATGCTAGTAATAATGATGCTGTTATTCCTCCCTTTATACAATTATTTAAGCCAGTATTAGATGATAAATTATTTCATGTTCGTTGTGTTTGTTATGTAATCATGTTCTTAATTTATATGTACAAGATGGTTTAAAATTAATAAATATACATGTAGAAAAAATAATATATGTTATTAGATATATGTGTTATTCGAAAGCAAGAACACAAGAATTTAAAAAATTATGTCAATTTTTTAATAAACCATTAAAAAAAATTAATGGTGATATTATTACTAGATGAAATTCAACATATTATATGCTTAGGTCTACTACAAAATATCAAGAGATCCTTACAATATTTTACAATGAAAATATGCATGGTGATCCAATTTATGATAATGATTGGTTAGTTGCTAGACATATTACTCAAATTTTAGAACTTTTTAATAGAACTACCGAATAACTTTTCGGTGTTTATTATCCTACATGTAATTTAACTATTTCACATATAGTTCGTATTAGTGAAGTATTTTCTTCATATAGACATCATCCTTTATTTGCACAAATAATTTCTTTAATGGAATTTAAATTAAAAAGTATTGATCAGATATACCTACTTTATTTTGTTTAGCAATATATTTAGACCCTAGAACGAAAATTGGTAGTTTAAATATGTTGTTAGATGATTATTATAATAATATGGAATTAGATAATGTTGAAGAAAAAAAATAAAATTTTGAATCTATTGAATTCTATGTTTGTATTTTACGCTTCAAAATTTGGTGATACAATTACAAATAAGACAACATCTTCTTCTTCTAGATTAAGAAATGATAGTGGAAATAGTATTAATTCTCAACTTGATCGTAGGAAAAAAAAACACTAAATCTACTAATTTCAATGAATTAGTTTTTTTTTCTAAATCATAATCATTATGAAGAAATAGATGATAATGAGATTTAGCATGGTGGAAAAAATAAGAAAATGCATATCCTATTATTTACATCATGACACGTGATATACTAACTGTTCATGTGTCTACAATAGCTTCCGCGTCTTATTTTAGTGCAGAAAATATAATTCTTGACGAAAGAAGAAGCTGAATGAGTGCATAAACGGTTGAAATGTGCATTTATTTAAAAGACTGGCTGGATGCTGAAGATAGATTACAAGATAAGGGAGGACATGACACTTCATCATCGGGAGAGGAGGAAGCTCAAACAAGTGAAGCTGGTGCTGCTGGTCCAAGTACAAGTTAAATCACCGGGGCTATATGTGATTAAAAATGTAAAAAGAACTACGTAGACCTGATCCTTCTATAGTTTAATCATTGGGAAGTACAAGTTTAGCTATAGAATGTACGTAGACAACCTTTTAAGGTGTGGTTTATTATAATATTAAAAAAATGTTTTATCATTGGATGAATATTTTTGTATTAAAGATAAATAAAAATTTAATTATATAAAAAAATATATAATAAAGCTTAGTACAATGGTTAAACTATCTCAAATAAAATTAGAGGTCCAAGTTAAAAATTTAAATTTAAAAATTTAATTTTCGGGCCGGCTCGAGCCCGAATGGGCGGGCTTGGGCCTGGGCTGGGCTTGCCCGCAGCACATTCAAGTCGTGCCAGGCACGACCCGAAATGTGGTCGGGCCTGCCCGGGCCCCGACCTGGGTTGGCCCAGGCATGATCCATTACTACCTCTAGTGAGAAGGAGTTAGTGGATGCATATGACAAGGAGGATCGGTATTGGAAAGAAAAGTCTAAGGTGAAATGTCTAAAAGAGGGTGATCAAAACATCAAGTTCTTCCACTTTGAATTTCAAATGCAGAATCGTCACAATAAGATTTGGCGTCTTGATGATGGTAGAGGTGGTTGGTGTACCACCCCTGACAGTATAGGCCAGAAGGCTCAATAATATTTTCAGGAGTTGTTCACAACTAGTAATCCTCCTGACCTCTCGACCTAGTTTCAGAGTATGCGAATCAAGGTCTCTAGTACTATGAACATGAATTTGACAAGACTTGTAACAGAGGGTGAGATAAAAGGAGCAGTATTCTCTCTTGATCCTAATGCAGCTCCTTGGACAATGGGTTCGCATCATGGTTCTTTCAGTACTATTGGGAGATATTAGGAAGGGATGTTTGCAAGACAGTTCAAAACTTTTTTTCAGATGGTCGAATGCTTAAAAGTTTCAATTACACTCATATTTGCCTCGTTCCTAAGGTGAAAAATGCTAATTCTATGTCTCAAATTAGGCATATCTGCTTATGCACGGTGTTTTATAAAATTATTTCAAAAGTGTTGGTTCATCGCTTTCAGCAATTCATGAACCGTCTTATCAGCTCAAATCAAAAGTGCTTTTGGAGACTGACAAATGATAACATATTGGTAGCACATTAATGTATGCACTTCTTGAAAACTAAGCGTCATGGGACTTCAGGCTTGGCCCTTCAGCTTGACATGAGTAAGACCTACGACAGAGTTGAATGGAGTTTTGTTCTTTATATAATGGAAAGGATGGAATTTTGTGCTTGTCGTTTGTAGTGGATTAAATAGTGTATTTCTATTGTGTCTTACTCTGCCATTGTGGATGGTCAACCAGTTGGTTTTTTTAGACCCTATAGAGGACTCCGTCAGGGGGATCTATCCCCATATCTTTTTTGTTCTATGCGGAGGGACTCACCCATTTACTTTATACTGGCGAGCAACTTCATAATCGAAAAATTGATTCGAAATCGAATTGAATTTTTGGGTTAACCGATTTGACGATTTCACTTTTGGTTTTTATATTTAAAACTTTCGAGTTCCTATTTCAATTTCAATTTTTGAGTATCGATTAACCATTAGTCCTGTTGATATGTATTGTATTTCGAATCCAAATTAAAATTCGCTCCGCTAAATGTTTTGCACAATTTTAAATTGTGAGGAAAAATGAGCTTTAGTATGAACCCGACCTGATATTGACTTGGAGCTTCGACTCGGTAAGGTGCCCATATATATATATATGTATTTGGGGCTACAGTTAGGGTTAGAGAGAGATAAAGAGTTGTGGAGACGAAATTGTCAAAGAGAGAGAATTTGTGAGAAACTCTATAACATCTATGTAATCTTCAATATATAATGGATTCATTGTCTTCGCTCGTGGATGTAGGTACACTGTCGAACCACGTAATTTCTTGTGTTTGTTTATTCTCGTTCTTGTTTATTTCTATTATTTTGTCTCGGACTCTCGGATTTGGATTCTGTCATAACAAGTTCATAATTAATCGGTTCATATATAAATTTTTAATTTTTACACATTCAATTTTTAAAATATATTTTCTCTAAAATTTATATAAAATAATATATTAAAATGTATTTAAATTATATTTCATACTCTAAAATTTGACCAATTATATATTTTTTGAATATGAATACATATAATGATACACATATTTCAAAAATATTATAATACATATTTTTACTAAATAAATATTTAAATTTCATATTGAATATATTCGATTCTTACAATTGTTTGTGATGATGTTATCATTCTTTTGACTTTTTATTTATGAATATTAAGTTTAATTTGTATTTTTTTATTTTAAAATATTTTCAATAATTGAAATGTAAATATGCAATTTATATTATTTTATTATTTGTATATGTTAAAAAATTTATTGATTAATCAAATCGTAAAAATCGAAATTGAAGTATCGATTAACCGAAATTATTATACCGATTTATAATTAATAATTTTAAAAAACATTTATTAATGAATCAATTTAACAAATTATTAATCGACCGATTAATCGTATGTGCTCACCCCTATTTGAACCATATGATTGGATTCAATTATGACCAACTTAAACCGAAATGGTTAGTCCTATCCATGAGAGATTCATTTATTTTCGAAGAAGTTCACCCACATTTTTAATTTATATATCCGAGTTCGAATTAGATGAGATTAGATGCATAATTATCAAAATTCAGATACAATCTTTATTCGGATTAATTAATGGTTGCCATTAAAAAAAAATTCCCGGTAGGTATATCTGCTACTTAAATCCGTCTAAGTTTTGTGTTGAGGATGCTTTAATCCGAATAATTGACATCCCAAAACTAATTTAAACAAATCGGTACACCTGTGCTGATATGACTTTTTGCCATCTCTAATTCTATCTCAATTGGGGTTTTTTCTTAAAAAAAATTGTTTAATATATAATATTAATTGTTGTTTTTTTCTATATATTAATTGTTGTGGATGATGAAAATACAACTGGGTCAAGAACCTAATAATGATTAATTTCAACAATTGTGGTCGATCAAAGTGCTGAATCCGTGTGAGAGATTAGTTGTTCAATTCTGTCTACCTAATAAGACTGACTTGTTCAAGAACCTAATAATGCTTATCATAAATCCGTGTGTATATTTATATACTCAAAGATTATTTAGGAATGCATGTGACTTTTAATAATAATGCACTTTTAACATTAATTTTTTATTATTATTTATTAACTTGATTATTAAATATATACTACAATAAGATTTTGATATATTTTTTAAAGGTATATGTTAATACTTTTTGAAGTTTATTTCAAGTAGTATTTTTTTAATAATTAAAATTTCCAACAAGTAAACTTTTGCTCGGCTTGGACTAAAATTTTAGAATTACCAAGCTAACAGTAAAATATTTTGGTTTAAAATATTTCTTTAAAAATCATAATAATTTTATTATATCATATAAAATATATTTTGGCCAGTCGTTGACAACATGTTGTAAATTGACTAGAGATTTATATTCGATTTTTAGTATGATTACCTATTATATTTTTTTATTTTTGTTAAAAAAAATAAATAAATAAGTTTTTAGAGTTTTGAATATGTTATAAATTTTGGGCAAATCTCTAACGTAATAGTAATTTTCATCCAAAGTTCAGAATACACTCATAACTCTAAAAAAATAAATTTTTATTTATAAAGTATTCTTTTATAATATAAAAAATGTGCTAAGGTCTAAGAAAATATTCTAGGTCAAAATATTTTATTTTTTTAATTTAAATTTAGTGTTACATACTTTAGGCAAAAATATATAAATATCCAAAGTCTAAAATAATTTTATAACTAAAAGATTAATTTTAATTAATAAATATATTTTTATAATATAAAAATGGAACTATTATATAAATAAATATTTTAGACTAAAATATTTTATCATTTTTAATTTAAATTTATTTTATAAACTTTTGACAAAAATTCATAAGACACTAAACTTATATTGAAAAGTAAAATATTTTGGACCAAAATATTTTTTTAGACTACTACATTAATTACATGGAAAAATATATTTCGTGAATTAAAATTATTTTTTTTAAAAAAATATATGATACTTTATAGATTTTTGATAAAAAGGCTCTAATGCGCTAAAGATTTTTGCAAAGAAATAAAATGTGTACCCCCCCCCCCCCCCCCCCCCCCCCCCCCCCCCCCCCCCCCCCCCCCCCCCCCCCCCCCCCCCCCCCCCCCCCCCCCCCCCCCCCCCCCCCCCCCCCCCCGCGTTAACCATTAAGGGTTTAGTAAAATAAGATACTTGAAATCTATTAGTAAAATAAGAACGAGTAGCTGTCACATTAGTAACTATAAAATTAAATACTAGAAATCTATTTCCCATTGCTAACTTAAAACCAAGTAAAAGGCATTAGCACAAACCCCACATTGGATTTCATTTGGTCAATAAATAATTAAAAGTTCAAAGTTCATAAAACTAGGAAAAATACGGACACTATTTCTTCTGTTCTAATACATTCAACATTGCTTTTGATATTTTGAAATATATTTCATTGTATATGATCACAGCTAATTCTATGCATTTATTCATACTTTTAACATAAATGATTACATCTACAATATAGTAATTTAAAATGATATATATCCCAATTAAGTAAAATCATTTCTATGTTGCACTTGGGCCAGTCTAGTTAAAACCACTTGCTCCAAATGAAAGGGGGAAGAATATAAAGTGTATATTGTCCTAATAGCTTAAGTTTTTTAACAAGTAATTACCCAATCAAATTTAACAAGAAACTGAACTAGTGTGTAACACCATAAAACTTAAGGAGAGGGTGATCAGATGAAGTCTGAGATTAAAAAAGTGAGTGTAAACTAGATAATTCAATCAAAACTCCTCATATATTGAGAAAAGAACTATTAAAAACCATATCCTAGCATATAATAGTTTTGATGATTTAGAAAATGCATATAAACATAATGACTCTAGCAACTATGAGGTCACCCAGGATAATTCAGTCTTGGTTATTTTAAACTCCACATGGATGCACTCAGAAAACATATTCAAGAGGAAGTTGTTGATAAAAGCATATTCAAGAGGATATTCAGCAATTGCCAGAAAGAGAAAAAGCAACTAATTCCTGAAACACCCAAAATACGAAATTGATGAAGAAGTGAAAATGTTGTTGCTTTTGTGTGGGGAAAAAAGCTCATCAAATTTATATTTTTACAATTTCCTTTTTCCAATTTTCAATTTCCTTCCATACTGTTCCTTTATTGTTATTTTTCAGTGCCTACAAGTAGCTGCATTGTTTTCACATTTCTTTCACACCAGACATGTGGAGGAATAATACTCCAATCTCATCAAACTAACAAGCCAGATCATACATTTTTTAACAACCTCAAATCCAGTGGGGCAAACTATGCAATATTTGTTAAATAACAAATGCAATTTCTACAGGCTGGCAATTTCTACAGTTCAACATCATTAAAAAGATTCCATAATTTAAACTTTAAAGGCTGATAAATGAGAAAAAAATCAGAAAAAAAAACAAGAAATCGGAAAAGAAGATGAGAAAAAAAAAACAAGAGGAAGAAACAAGATGAGAATGTGCAGGGCCTGTTTGGTTAACGAAACCGAGCCCGTTTTCCTGGTTTTGGTTTCAGCAAAACCAAACCAATTTACGAAACCGTGTTTGGTTCTATGTTTTCGCGAAACCGAATCAAAACCGAGCCGAAAACCGGTTTCTGCGAAACCAACTTTTCTTAAGGAAAGTGAAAACAAGCTTCACCTGTTTTCGTCGGTTTCAAATCACACGGTTTCAAAAAAATGAAACCGCGGTGGCAAACTTGTAATAAAACAAAAATCTTGGTTTCAACACAAAACCCGATTTTTGCAGAGAGGCGATCGATTCGGCGAGTCTTCTCCAAGGCTTCCGTGAGCGAGGCGACAAGTGCGACGACTCCGCGAGACTTCTCCAAGCTTCTACAGGTTACTTCCTCCTTCTTCCCTTCTCCTTCTTCCCTTCTCCTTCTTCTTGGTCAGATCTGTCCTGATGCCTCTTTTTCTTCTTCTCTCGGCTAGATCTGGCCCAACCTTCCTCTTCTTCTTCTCGGCCGGATCTGGCCCGACCCCTTCTTCTCTCGACCAGATCTGGCTCGACCTTCTTCTTCTCAGCCAGATCTAGCATAAGAATGGTCGAAGTATGGGATTCACTTGTGAGTTTTATCTCAAATAAGCATCACTTGTGAGTTTTCGCTAACCAAATACGTTTCCACTGAAACTGCATGATGAAAACTAATACTATTTTTTATAACCAAACAAGTTTTCATTGGTTTCAATCAACTGCAACTACACTAATTTTGCTAACCAAACACGTTTTCAGAAAATTTGTTTTCTGGATCCGAAACCAATTTTCTGAAACCAAGTTTTTGGTTTTACTGAAACCAAACTAAAAATTAGTTTTTGCTAACCAAACGGGCCCGTATGATTCCACTAGAAAAGAACAGGAAAAAAAAGAGAGGGCTGCCGAGTAGAAAGAGAGGAGAGAATTAAAAAAAAACTTGATGGAGGACAGGCAGCCGTCGGAGCTGAAATTTGATGGAGGGCTGGCTGGAACTGAAACCCGGTGGAGGAGGATTGCCCGGAGCAAAGAAGAAGACTCGCTGGAAGCTGGAACTGAAGAAGGAAGAAGAAGTAAGAAAAGAGAGGTGGCGGCTGTGGGAGGGTTTCGGGTGCCCTAAGTTTCTAACTTAGGGCACCCGCTATGCCTGCAGATGACGCACACCTTGCACCGCTGCTGAGACGTGCGCCTAAGACCTTAAGGCAATATGGGATTGCCTGAAGGGCCTGCGCCATGTGCCATGGCGCGTCATTTAAAACTATCACACGGAAAGAGATATGCATGTGTGCCAAATGCACAAAGCAGGACTCATGTTATCGCAAAGAAACTAGCACACACTTTAAACAATAGGTTTGTTCTATTTAACTTAAATCCTGAAGGTAGATAGATAAGGTAGGTGATGGGACTGTGATACCTATTCCATATTGAACCTTTAGAGCTTCCTTCACTTCTCTCACTCCTTTTCGAGTGTGTAGCTCCCTTAGTTGAGTGAACTTTAATTATAGAACAAACATGCATGGCATAAGAAGCATAAGGAGAGTTCTGACAGAATGTAGCATATGATAAGAAGCTAATAGCTAAACAACTCAAACATAGTTCAGCTTGTATAGTGCATACTATTTACTACCAAACAAATATGCATATTCTGATATCAAAAGGTAAAACAAACCTGGCGTGTTGGAAGCATGCGCAATCTGTATTCTTCTATGTTTTTAGCTGTTAAGTCCTGTCTATATGTAAGAGCTTTGCAATCCTTTATCCTGCCTTGTAATTCTACAGTAATCTTTCCCACTCTATGTGGATCAAAAACCTGAAAGTCTTTAATATATCCTGCAAAAGCACAAAATCTTTGAAAAATAAGATTTCTAATTGTGAAAACATTTACCTCATATTATTCAAAGAATACAGCAGAACTAAAGCACATACTACTATATGACATCTAGAATCATATTGTGAGGTCATCAATGGTTAATTAAACGCTAAGAGATCTAACGCACATACTTCCCTTGATAATGAAGTCTAGAGATCTAACGCTAAGATTTAGAAAGAGCACCTCGATTTTTCATGATTTTGAGGAAGGAGATCATGACGTTGGAGATGGGCTGAAGGGTGGCGGTGGCCTTTTCTCTCCTCTCCGCGTTCACCATCGTCCGGAGCGCATCATTCAATATCCTCCGACCCATGGCTTCTAACGAATAAAAAAAAGAGAGAGAGAGCTGAGGGAAAAGAGGACGGTAGGGTTTAAGGTTTCATTAGTTGGGGAAAAGAGGAAGGAGAATGGAAAGGAGAAGAAGGACAATAAGAAGGAGGAGGATGAGGAGAAGAGATAGAGGAAGAAGGAGAAGACGAGACTTACCGATCACCCAGAGGAGAGGCAGCAGAAGATTTCGCCGCCGATGAAATCGCTGTGTCGGAGAATACGGGAGAACGCGAAGTCTTAGGTCACACGGTTCAATCCGTTGATTCCAAATACCAGCCCACATCCGGAAAACCCATATGGCCATGGATCCGCCTCGATCCGAAATTGATCCGTTCTGGATCCGAAATTGATCCGAAATGGATCTGCCACGCGTGAACGCGCGACCTCTCTGCCAGAGAGGCGCGACCTCTCTGCCACGCGTGATCGCGCGACCTCTCTGGCAGAGAGGCGCGACCTCTCTGCCAGAGAGGCGGAGGCGGAGGCAGAGAGGCCGCGCGATCATGCGCGATGTCTCTGCCACGCGCGGCCTCTTTGGCAGAGAGGCGTGCGACCTCTTTGCCAGAGAGGTGGAGAGGAGGCAGAGCCTCTCTAGCGGCGCGTGATCGCGCGACCTCTCTGGCGGCGCGTCCTCTCCGCCGACCGCCACCTCTTTGGTGCGACCTCTCTGAGAGGAGGTCCAGTTGGAGAGATCTGCACGACGTATCGTTGGTCAGCTGCAGTCGACAAGCATGATCAATTTCGGTTCGAGGCGGATCCATGCCATATGGTTTTCCGGATGTGGGCTGGTATTTGGAATCAACGGATTGAACCGTGTGACCTAAGACTTCGCGTTCTCCCGTATTCTCCCGACACCGCGATTTCATCGAGGCGGCGAAATCTTCTGCTGCCTCTCCTCTGGGTGGCGGTAAGTCTCGTCTTCTCCTTCTTCCTCTATTTCTTCTCCTCATCCTTAAACCCTACCGTCCTCTTTTCCGTCAGCTATCTTTGTATCTTTTTTGTCCTGAATGTGTTGGTAGAATGGTAGGTACTCATCTCATTTTTTATCTTTGATTATGTGGTGATATTATGTAATATGTCAGTTTCCTTTTAATTGTTGCCTTTTGCAAATGTTTTAACACAATATCATAGCTGAATAGATCATGGCTTATGATAAAGGAACAGTTTGTATCGACTCAGCTCGTACTCAATTGGGTTTGTTTGTACCTCGGCTTCTACAGTAGAATAATGAAATAAATTAAGGTACAGAGAACATCCAATTAAGGAAAAGATAGGGTATATCTGAGAACTAGTAAAGTGAATAGGGGTAAGGGCATGTGATGTAGATGCATACAACATGCAGAAGCCTCCAATTTTTCTTGGTTTTTCTGTGATGTCTTTTAGTACATGGATAATTACTTGTAATATGATCCAGACTTAAAGTCAATTAGAGAAAAGAAGAAACATCATTTCTCTGTCACTTTGGGCCCCTTTTTTCCTTCTCTCAATTGTGCATAACTGTTACTTCCTGACGGGTTAACCTACTTATTTACTATGATTCTATGAATTAGTTTCTTAGCTCGACGTAGTTGCAACTATTCTATTGAAAAGTTGTGTTACCTGTGGTCTGTAGATTTTGATCCTATTTGGACTTTTTTGGTAAACAAGCAGATCATACCAGAAAAGTGTAGATATCTGGTTTTATCGACAAAAGTGGAAATCCGCCTTTCAAAAGCAGAAGCTATTACATGGACTTCATTGGAATACAATGAGAATGCAGTCCCTCCAAAAATAAATACATTACCAGGTAATCCTTATCATTTTATAGAACTTGACCTTACATGTTCTTCAATAGGAACTGTTAAATCTTTTGTTAATTACTAAAAGTTACTTCATCTTCCTTGCATCGATGTTGGGCAGTTATACCTGCAGTAGATCTGTGTGCCTGTCTATCAATATGTATGACATTGGGTTTTCCTCTTTGTAGTGTCTTTTGACAGAATATGCTGGCTTTTTATTGACTTTAATCTTGAAGGCAACTATTGTCTTCTCTGTTTGAAATGCCAAGAAGTGGTTGCCTTGCTTGTATTGCTTTCTCAAGACATCCCCTTCAAAAGTTGAATCTTGTTACCATTTCTGCACTTGCGGCAGTACTGAAAAAACTGGACTTTGATAGTGATGTTCAGTATATAGTTGGCTTGTTAATTAATTTGAAGGGTAATATTATTAGCAGTGAGATCTTTCATTCATTCATGTAAATTGCATTATTCACTTCAATCCGCTATTTCTGCAGCTGCCACATCACATAAACCATCTTATCCATCGTCAAAGTCCAAAGTTGATTGGGATAAGCTGGAAGCTGAAATGAAGAAACAGGTATTTTTAGTATCAAATTTCTTTACGAATACTTTTTATGTTTTAGCTTGGTGCTTTTCTTGTGTAGCCTTGCATGCCCTTATGGTCACCTTACCAATCTTCTATTTCCTGTTGCTTCTCTCAGGAGAAAGAGGAAAAGCTTGAAGGTGATGCTGCGCTGAACAAATTTTTCCAGGATATCTACCGAGATGCTGATGAGGACACAAAACGAGCCATGAGGAAGTCCTTTGTAAGACATCATTCCTGGAGCATCCTTGTGAATTTGTTGTACCCTTTTTGCGAGCATTTAAAACCATCAATTGTCAAAATTTTGATGATTGCTAGGGACATCTATGTGATTGGAGTTTTTTTTCCCCTTTGAAAAGATTTATTCAGGAGCTAATTTGCATCTCCACTATGATATACAGGTTGAATCGAATGGCACAGTCTTGTCCACGAATTGGAATGAAGTTGGTTCAAAGAAAGTGGAGGGAAGTGCGCCCGATGGCATGGAGATGAAGAAATGGGAGTACTAAACGATGATAGTTCAAAGAAGGGGAAGATGAAAATATTGCCCACAGAATGGGAGTACCAAGTAATGGAAGGCTGGTGCTAATTGTATAATTAAGGTTTGACATGTTTAAGATTTTGATAAAAACATGGTTAGTGCAGCGTTAGTCGTACTGTGATTTAATTCATATATATTTTTAATTTACCTATGCTTTTATGAAATCTCTTAATCATCCAGCATCTTTGTTCAAGTACCTCTTATTCCAGTGAGGGCATATACATGAATCTTTAGCTTTGATAGATCAAGTGTTGATTTCTTTATCAGGTTTTAAGATCAAATCATCTGGATTTAGCAGTTTCAACACAGGATGAATCTAAAACTAAAAAGTTATATTTAATTACAGTACCAGGACGATGCATTAAAACCGTGTCCAAGAACTCATACGAAGAACGCGTTACAAAAAACAAACTGAAAAATCCAAACCGATAAAAAGAACAGTGAAGCTAATCTCGTAGAGCCTCAGTAGATGAGACTGGAGAACAGGTGGAGCATAATAGTTTCTCATGCAAATACTCAAAAAAGTAGCTGCATGTTATTTTACCCTTTACTGTTTCATAATCTTAGACAATAAAAGAGTGCCAGCAGGCAAACCATATTCTTACAATATAAGAGGACCATCAAATATAGCAACAGGGAGAGGTAACAACCATAAAGCTATAAGCACAACGACTAACCCATCGCATACTTCTGGGTCCAGCTCCTTGCTGTAGCTTCATACTTGTTCTTATCAGCCTTGTAAATATGTGCAATCTCTGGAACCAACGGTTCATCGGGGTTTGGGTCCGTCAGAAGTGAACAAATTGAAAGCAAAACCTGAAAATAGAAAAAAAAAAAAAAAAAGCATCAGCCGATGTTTGGTTGAGGGTATCTATTGTGCAATTAGTCCATCCATTTGAGATTCTATATAAGAATAATATTTCAACTATGGAGGTACTAATATCAAATAAACAAAATAATATATTATTAAAACCTGAATTTAAGGTTCCGTTGGGGGAAAAGAGGAAGGAGAATGGAAAGGAGAAGAAGGACAATAAGGAGGATGAGGAGAAGAGATAGAGGAAGAAGGAGAAGACAGAGACTTACCGCCACCCAGAGGAGAGGCAGCAGAAGATTTCGCCGCCTCGATGAAAAAAAAGAGAGAGCTGAGGGAAAAGAGGACGATAGGGTTTAAGGTTCCGTTGGGGGAAAAGAGGAAGGAGAATGGAAAGGAGAAGAAGGACAATAAGAAGGAGGAGGATGAGGAGAAGAGATAGAGGAAGAAGGAGAAGACAGAGACTTACCGCCACCCAGAGGAGAGGCAGCAGCAGACTTACCGCCACCCATGGGTCGGAGGATATTGAATGATGCGCTCCGGACGATGGTGAACGCAGAGAGGAGAGAAAAGGCCACCGCCACCCTCCAGCCCATCTCCAACGTCATGATCTCCTTCCTCAAAATCATGAAAAATCGAGGTGCTCTTTCTAAATCTTAGCGTTAGATCTCTAGACTTCATTATCAAGGGAACCATCATATAATTTCTTTATGTTTTTTTTTAGCATTTTACTATTGACAGCTACCTCAATATCATATAATTGCTGTTGATATTTGGATGGTAAACTTTTGTCCTGAAAGCTACCTGCAAATCACCTCATGAGGCCTCAACAAATCAGTATTGACAGATTACTTAACCATGAGCTTATGACATAGCAATAGCCCCACATTTGTTGTTAAATACTTGACAAACATGCCATGAGAAAAAAAAATCTTATTTATCCAGTGTTTTCCACAAAAGTAGCACCACGCTTGTTGTTAAGTACTTGACAAACATGCCATGAGAAAAAAAATCTAATTTAGCCAATGATTTCCACAAAAAAAAAAAAGCAACATCAAGGCTCAAGCAAATGCTGTGTATAGGACAAAAATGATGTACGTTTCCACTTCATTTGTAGTTTTGTACATTGAAGAATCTGCTCACTATTCAATAGTTCTACATGTATAGACAACCATATCACACACAAACTCATTAAAACCACAAATCACGAGCATGTCGTACTCAAACAATTAGCTCAATGTAAAATTAAAGAAAAACTGGAACTTTTAGTTCTTGCCACTTGGAGTCGCAACAATTTTTATCCACCATATTTGAGGAAACTTCAAAAGGGCAATGATAAGTGCCATCTTTCTCTCTCATATGCCATTTTAGTGTGGAAATCTAATTTCTAGGAGCATGGCTGCATTTCATTTGCCAAGCAATATTAAAAGCACTGATCAGTTTAAATTATGCCTATGCCTCAAAGCCAAGACAACTACTGGATAAGTATACATTGGGGAAATAATACTCATCTCATGAAAATTTAGTTTCTGTTCCTTCTGTGACAAATCTCAAGAACTATTAAGATGTACTGTTTTTTACATAAATTTCACCCCCTTCAGCATTGTAAAGCAATGTAGACAAAACCAAGGTTACATTTTATTGAAAATCAAACAAATATTGATAATTTCAATAAGTTTTTTTTATCCCTTAAATACATTAATAAGAACTTTTGACTCATTTTACTTGACCTGAACTGTAGAATTTTGTGATCATTCTATTCCTAAAACTGTTAGATCTGCAGTCTTAGGGAAGTTATACATAAATCTGCACGCAAATAGGCGCTCATAATCTCTATTGATTTCTTTCCAGTTTTATTTGTTTTCTATTTTTGCGAGTCTTAAATTTCTTTCCTATTTCACTTGTTTGATTAGGGAAAAGTTTATTTTCAGCAAGTTTATTCTAGGTTTTAATTCTGCTTATAAAAGCTCTCTTGTCTTGGAGATCAGCAAAAAAACAGAGTTGAACTTTTTTTCCTTTGAGAATTTTTCTTGAATTCAACAAAGGTACTAAGACGATTTCTCTAGTGCCTTATCAATTTAATCGCTTCCACTCCATCATTATCAGAAGAAGTAAAAGTAAAGCTTATAGTTGATATGTCAAAACAACTTTCAAAACACTTTGTATCCCTTGAAAAGTGAGAATTGGCAACTAGCTCATCCCTGAATTCGTGCATTTTACAGATATGCGAATCACCTACAACTACCATCTCGGCAAGCATTTCTAGCACATAGAACAATATGCGAATCTCTAAAAAGGGAGTAAAAATATTTCACAGATATCTCCTGTTGTGAATTAGGAAATTCATGCCAGTGTACTGCAAAATGATAAATCAACATAAAGATCCAGAAGCCAGTTACGGATTATATTACAAAAAGAAGATAGTCCATCTCACTCCATCATTCCATGTCATTTATTGGAAACCATAATTGACGAGTCAGTTTGTGTAACAAGTGAATGAAAAAAATGAATTCTCAACCAAAAAAATAATAGAATATGAAAGGCCTTGGATTGAAAATATCTGCACTCAATACAGAAGATAACAGCATATCTTCAGCATGACCATTAAAGTAAATAGCATGATGATGACATTATGCTAAATGCATCATATCCTGTGCGTGCAAAAAATCTAAAGACAGAAAACTTGGTAACCAGAACAGATGCCTGTTGGGGACTTGGGGAGGGCTTGATATAGTTATTGATCAAAAACTGGTATCAGCAATAATAAGTCGCATTCACCCATCCTGAACTAATCAACTAGTATCACTCAAAGGCTCATGGTAGAGCGACCTAGCAATCAATATGTTCACGTGGCCACTAGCTGAACTGTGCAAAATAATAATAAGAACATCCCAAGAACCTAAATGACTAAATTCGAGATAATCGCAACTCTCAAATAACTCTCATGGCTTGATAAAGTGTGCCAGTAAAAATCTAGCTATAAGGATGCAAACCAAGACTGAAGAAAAAAGAATGAACTCGTGTTATCTACATAACCGTGGTCGTATGTAAAAGAAACCAGAACGAATCATCTCTATCAAGAACATCCGAGATCCCGACGATTACACAGCAGTGCAGATCTGAAAACCAATCGCCCGACTCTTCCGATTCGATGCCAAACTAGGTCTAGTCGAATTAAGACATACGGTAAAGTAGGTTTACTCAAATCGAACAGTACCCGCGCTGCAAGATGTGGGGGCATCCTTTTGGAGATCCTTGAGCTCCTTCAAGATCCGCTTGGAGGCCATGGCGAGAACACCTGATTGAGGCTCAGAACCGATCGGATCAGGAAAAGACCGAGAAGGAGAAGACCAAAAAATCGAATCGAATAGTTGACTTGCCTGTTGGAATTCTTCGACTCTCCCCTCTCCTCTTCCTCCGACCCGAGTGAAGCGAAGCAAGCAACGCGGGCGAAGAGAGAAGGCGAATGGTGAAGAAGAACCGAAGAAGAAGAAGAGAAGAATTTTATAACAAGCTTTAACTTAATATAATAGAATAGAAAATAATGACGATGGGATTATAATAATATATCAAGTTTTTTTGTGCGTGCGTTTTATATATCTTCGCGCTGATAAAAATAGTAAACAAATTTGTAATTTATATTTAGTTTATAATTTTCAAAAAAATAAAATTTCAATAACACCAAACAATTCCTTTTGCTATTTGGAAATTTTTAATTGCACAAAACACCTAGAGCGAGCTATTTACGGTTAGAGTCGAGTGAGCCGAGCAGCTCTTGAGCTACTCAGGATCAACTCGATCTGAGCTCGAGTATAATTAGAGTCGAGCTCGTGCTCAATATTTCTTAAACAAATTAAGCTCGAGCACACGCAAGCTGCTCGACTCAATTACACCCTTGGATGGAGTTATCATTCGTGGAACAAGCGATTCCTTCTCGTCCCGATCATGGCCTTTTCACTCATGCTCAATGGCTAGCATTGGTACAGTAGCTAGCTCATGTTCATTTACGATGCACCACTAGATTAGACACGTGTTAGCTGCACACAAAATTTTAAGATTATTTACGCGATGGGACTACCACAATCTTTGTTATTTTAAATTATTTTGTATCAATTTATCCATATTGATTTGAACAATTTAATTTGACTAATTTATATATATTAGCAAATTTAATGGATAAACCCGTTGGAAGCGGGGTAGTAGCTCGCAACATGATATTTATAACCAAAAAAATCATTTAAACAATACAAGGAATGTCAATATATTTTTTAAATAATTATGAATTAATGTTATATATAAGAATGATGAGTGCCATTAATCTAATAATTTATTTATGAGATTTACTCTTTTTTGCATTGTTAACTAATTTTAGATATTTTATAATGGTAAAACAGCCTATTAGTAAACATGAAAGACAATAGCTTGTCCTTCAATTAAAGGGGAAATAATTTTATGCCCACTTTTCTCTCCAAGCATGGGTTTGATTATTAATCTACATTTCAAACACATACCAAGAATGTCAAAATAAGCATTAATTTATTAAAGAATTCCATGCATAACCCTTGAGAATACTTTAAACCAAGTTGCTACAAGAATCTTCTCCCATAACTTAGGAGAGGATTAGTCTTAAGCAAATAATATCAATTTGACTTGGTCATTTTTTTAAGTTGAAACTTCAGTCTCCATTAACATCAAGGTACTGTGCATTAGAACAAGTGATGATAACCACACATTTTTGATTGGCCAAGTCCAAAGTCAAACCCATTTTCTATGAGGATAGCAAAACCTTTTTAAAGCTATAATCCTCTAGTCTAACTTCTCCCTTGCAGTTAACTTAACAAAAGCCAAGTCATGCATTCTTAGGTGTCGTTTGATTGACATAATTTTTTTTTTAGAAAATTATATTTTTAAAAAAGTTTTACTTTTTAGGATATCGTTTGATTGATACAATTTTTTACAGAAAATTGTACTTTTCAAAAAGTTATACTTACCAGGAAATTGTACTTTTTGGCCTTGCTTAGTTCACACACTTTCTGCATTTTGCAGGAAGTACAATTTTCTCAAAAAGTGCGACTTCTTATAAAATGCAAGAAGTAATTTACCTATGAGGACCTAGGTAAGTTGTACTTTTTGTGTTGCATTTAAAAGAAAAAGATAATTATATCCTCACATCTGTATTTAATGATAGACTTAATTTATGTTTTCAACATTATGAAATTAGATAATTCATAAATTTTTGATCTATTTATTTTTTTTAAATTTATTTTTGAACAAAATATGTAATTTTTTATATTAATTTCGAATAAAAATTAATTTTTTATATACAATAAATTGTATATTATATTAGAGATATATAAAAAATTACATTATATTTTTCATATATGTGTTAGAATAATAATTTATAAATAATTTTTTCATATATTTTAATTTATAAAAAGAATGGTATATTGATCATTTGATAGATACTTCCTAAAAAGTACCCATGTCAACCAAACATGTTATAGGTAAAAAGTTACACTTCCTATCAAATAATTTTTTATCAACCAAATATATTTTTGATACTTCCAAAAAAAATAAATAGAAAATTAATCATGAGAATTATAACTTTCCATAGGAATTTACTTCTCATGTCAACCAAACGATGCCTTAGTATTCATTTCCTATGCAGCATCACATAAAACATTTATGTCACATAAAACATTTCTTATTTCACTATTTGAAGTAGATGAATGCAAACTAAACCCGATTTTAATTAACTTAAAAAGAGGTTTCTTTTAGTATAACCCAACCAAAAAATTCAGATAGGTTTTGCTCCCGATGAATTATAGTCTAATACTTTTATGATATTTTATTACTTTCTAGACTAGACCAATTCTTTGGGCCTAGTCGAATCAGGCTCGGACGCACCCACGCTCATGAATCATACTTAGATTAAGTCATCCATAACTTAGCCTAGGGGGTCCATCCAGTCAAATAAAAATATCAACATCTTTCATTTTACCATGAATTCAACCGTAATGAGTTTGTTAACTTTATGATAACTTTGACCCGTTCAGATCATATTATTGTGAGATTATGTGAGACATCATCATCAAGCATCTCTGACATGTCTCATAAAATAAACACGACGCATATTAGATATACTCACAATTCTAATTTTATATTTCTCATCTGAGATTCTCTCTCACTTGAGCGTCGGAGTATTTTTGCATGGCATAATCAAAGCCGCGTCGGACCAAGAAGACACATGCAGAGGCTTGCCGCACCCCGACTTCGTGCGAGAACACTTAATTCTTTTTTTTGTTTCGATTCAGTACTTGTTCTGTTCTACTAACAAAGAAGTTCATTTCTCATTATGGTATGGGATTTCTTCTGCCCGTGGGCTAATTTGGGAATTAGTTGGGCTCTTCCAGGAATAAGTCTGGTAAAAAGATGGCCGGAAGTAGACCACCCAAATTTGTAGATGAATCAAGTGAACAGGGAAATTAAAACATAGAAAGCAATGAAAGTATGGTAGTCACAAAATTAAGCTCATTATTAGGAAGGATTTACTAAGGCTTAATTATGAGAATTTATTAAAACAAAAATGTTACAAATACTATACATTAATATATCTATTGTTAAGAAGTTAGTGGTCTAACTCAACCTAGTAAGATAGTTTATGATGAGAGAATTATTCAAATGATTTAAAAATTATTTTGATCATATTTTTAATCGACATGGGATTTTAACATACCCTCATCACGTTCAGAATTGAACATCTAGAGCATGGAATTTTTGCATGCCTGGACATCTGCGGGTAGGGCTGTTCATGGGTCAAACCCGACCCAATGAATCCAAAAAACCAATATGGACCCGAACCAATCGGGCCGGGTCGGGTTGGGTTCAAATATTTGAAACCCGATTATAATTGGGTCGGGTCCGGGTTTCAGTATTTAAAACCCGATGACCCGAGCCCCGACCCAATTACATGAATTTTTTATATTTTTTAATTATTTAATATATATATATATATATTAAAAATATTTATATTTAATTATTTTTAAAAATTATTATTAAAACTCATTTTTTTCCTAAACGGGTAAACCCGACTACCCGACCCGACCCAATTACACTTGGCCGGGTCAGATCAATTTTTTCCCTAAACCCAACCCAACCTGACCCGACTCGTGAACACCCCTATCTGCGAGTGGCACAATATTAATAGGATTAACTCTGATACTATGTTAAAAAATTAGTGGGTTTAAGTTTAGACCAAAAGCTAGCTCAAAAGGGAAAGAATTATCCAAATTATTTAAATATTATCTTGATCATATTTTTAATCAATACAGTACTTTAACATCTATTTCTTCTCGATTGGACTTTTTCGCTCACAATAATTAAAATTTTATCGTGTTTTAATCAGCTATATATGAAATACTCATTATTCTATGACTACTAATAATATTAATTAAACAAAAGTAAAATATAATATATTGCTAATTCTTACTAAATGATATAAGCGTTTGTTATTTTGAGCTTAACAAAAATTGTAATGTCATGAGAATTTTTAGACGAAAATGAAATTTTAAGAATTAAAAATATGAGTAAAATTTATAAAATATGGAAACTATGGGTCAAATTGAAATTAAGGCACATCTAATAAATTAGAAGGTTGACAACGTGATGTTACACTCTTAAATAGGGGTGAGCATCGGTTCGGTTCGGTTAAAAATTGAACCGAACCAAAGAAATTTTTTTAACCGTTTATCGAATCGAAAAAATTCGGTTAATTCGGTTCGGTTAACCAAATTTTCGATTCGATTCGGTTAATTTGGTTCGGTTAACTGAAAAGATAAAAAAAAATTTATCAAAGAATGCATGTGGACTTGAACTTGGCCCAATGGAGAATTAGATTTTAATTTTTACTCTTCTAACCATCTTAGCAAACATTACTATCAATTTATATGTAACTAACACCTATTATATATATATCGAATGTTAAATAAATATTATTGCACAACATGATATTCAAACTCGGGCGGCGGAAAGCTAAACATAACATTTAACCACCAAGACAAATGCCAAGATCTGATATATCTGTTATTATATATATATATATATATATTCGGTTAATTCGGTAAATTAACCGAACCGTCGATTAATTTACCGAACCCAAAAATTTCTTTAACCGAAAACCGAACCGAAATTAATTCGGTTAATTCGGTTCGGTTAAATCGGTTTCGGTTCGGTCGGTTTCGATTCGATTTCGGTGAATCGGTGAAGTTTGCTCACCCCTACTCTTAAATTATTTGCAAAGGGCAAGTTCGACGTATCACGTGTATAGGCTAACATTTCAAACAAGTTTGCCATATTGCATATATATTTTACGGACGATCTGCTAATAAAAGTTGCACTTTATTTAAAACGTTTAAAAATTGAGTTGAATGAATTTGCAAAATAATACATCATATATATATATATATATACAGTTAATATATATAGATAAACAAAATAATAGGAAAAAAAAAGTTTTTAAACAAATATGACTTCTTCTTTTTTTTGAGTTTCTGAAATATCTCATAGTGTTTTTGATTTTATTAATTTAACATAACAACCACTCAAGAATTATCAAAATTGAAACTATATATATTTGAAGTTAATAAAAATAAGAACTTAAAAAAAGCATCTGTTTTTTATAATGTACCTAATTACCACTGTATATTTATTTTAACATAATACAATATTAATATTCATTTAATATTTTATTTTAATAAAACAACATACTGAACACAACATAATTTTTTTCCGTCTCTGTTTAGATTGCGCTGATAGCTCATTTTTCAACAGTCTTACGTTTTCTCTTTTTTCCTCGTCCTTCTTCTTTGATCAACCAAAGTTAAAATAAAATTTGAAAATACTTCTTTAACTTTTTGTGTTTCATATTATCTTCTTCTTCTTCTTTTAATTTCTTTTTCTAATTTCTAACCTTCATATATTTTTAGATGTTTTGAAGATCCTCTAGTCACTAATAACATTGAAGAATAAGAAATAATGCCAGATAACAACAATGTGCTCACAAGAAGTATATATTCCATTAAAATTAAATATTGAATAATATTATGTTTTACTATTGTTAAAATTGGTTCTGGTTTTCTCATATTCTCTTATAATTATTTTGTAGTTTCAGTTTTGTTAATTAGAAATTTATAATTCCGATTTTAATAAATTATGGCAATTTATATATCATATCTTATTTTAATATTCATTCCATTATTATTTGTTGACATCAAATATTTACATGAATTACTCAATTGACACGTGGCATGTCATGTCAAAAAAAAGAAAAGAAGCAACATTATTGTGAATCATTAGTGTTGATCTTTGCAATATAAACATGCGATAATTAGGTGAGTTCATGAATTAATCCACGTGGTCGACGAGCAGATCATAATGATAAAAATGGATGACAAATTAACTTCAAATTATAATCAATACAAACTTTGTAAATATTTATGTTTTAAAATTATTAACTTGAAGTTAGTAAATGTTATATAAGCGGACTTAGCAAAGACCGAACCTAGAAACGAGCAAAGAAGCAGAAAAATCAGCCTAACCAAGCAGTCTGCCCTGCCCAGGTTCGGTCGACCAACTGGTTGACCGACAGACGGAGAAGGCATTTCGATCAACCGACCGGTCGATCGAATGATGCCTGAAATGGGCAGTAGACCTTCGATCGCTCAGTCGATCGACCGACGATTGACCAGGCATCGCCAACGGGTAGAAAAACGCCCGTTGACGAGCCTTGGTGTTTTGGGGGTTATAAATACCCTCTCCAAACTCACTTCCAAGCCATCCATGATGCCCATAAACCTCAAAGAGTGATCTTTAGCATCCTCTAAGCTTCTCATTGATCAAATCCTTCAAACCTTGCTCTTGATCTCTCATCTTCAAGTGTTCTTCATTGGAGGGCTCATCAAATGTGCTAGGCTCAAGAAGAAGAGGTGCTTTCATTGTGATAAGTTTTCTTCACCTCCTTCTTGTAATAGATTTATTTTTTATTTGTTGTTACTTTAATTTACTTGAGTTTGTAAAAAGACCTAGTGTGTGGTCTTGTGTGTAAGTGATTACTTTGGTGTAGACTGTGTAAAGCCCCTTGTGTAAACTAAGTTAGGAGTAGGTCTTAGGAATTGAGGTGAGAAAACTCACTCAGTAGGAAGGCAGGATACTTTCGGGTGTGGAAGTGCCTTCGAGGTGAGTGTAGGGTCTTTCAGGTGTAAAGTCGTCAATTGTAAGCTACTTATAATTTAGTATATTTAGTTTGGAAATCCTAAGCGGGGTGCTTAGGTAGTGGAGTGCATTAAGGCCGAACCACTATAAATAATTGTGTTAGCATTATTTACCTTGTATTTCTTATTGCTTATCATTTATATCTTGCTTCCGCTTACTACTCGATTTGTGAATTGCCTAAGTAATCTAAGAAACGATTAAAATTGAATTTAGGCAAAAAGATTTAGAGAACACACTATTCACCCACCCCCTCTAGTGTAGGCTATTTCACCAACACACTTGTCATCCCAAATAAACTTGACCTTCTTCTGCGTCAGGCGAGTCAATGGTGCCACGATTCTGGAAAAGTTCTCCACGAACTTCCTGTAGTAGCTGGCCAACCCTAAGAAGCTACGAATTTACATCATGTTGGTCAGCTGCCTCCAGTTCTGAACTGCCTCAACCTTTGAGGGGTCCACTCTCACCCCTCTCGCGACACCACGTGGCCTAGAAATCCCACGTCTCCAACTAGAACTCGCATTTGGAAAATATGGCATACAGCCGATGCTCCCTGAGGGTCACCAAAACCAACCTCAAATGCTCAGAGTGCTCTTCCCTGCTCCTAGAATAAATCAAAATGTCATCAATAAAAACAATCACAAATCTATCCAGGTACTTCTTGAATACTTGATTCATCAAATCCATGAAGGCCGCTGGTGCATTCGTCAGCCCAAAAGACATAACCAGGAACTCAAAGTGGTCATACCTAGACCTGGAAGTGGTCTTGGGCACATCATAATCTCGGATCCTCAATTGCTGGTAACCAAACCTCATATCAATCTTGGAGAACCATTGTGCCCCCTGAAGCTGATCAAACGGGTCATCGATCCTAGGTAGCGAGTAACGATTCTTGACTATCACCTTGTTAAGCTACCGGTAATCAATGAACATGCACATGGACCTGCCCTTCTTCTTCAGAAAGAGCACCAGAGCATCCCATAGAGAAACGCTCGGGCAAATAAAACCCAAGTCGAGCAGCTCCTGCAATTGTGCCTTCAATTCTCTAAGCTCTGTTGATGCCATCCGATATGGTGGAATGGAAATCGGCTTCACCCTAGGTTGCAATTCTATGCAAAACTCTATTTCTCTCTCTGGCGACAAACTCGGCAACTCCTCGTGAAATACGTCGGGGAACTCACGAACCACCTGGGTATCCCTAACATTCTCTGTCGTACCTCTGTCCTCCTCTGCCACATATACGAAGACCAAGAAGGATTAACAACCACCTAGAAGCAATTAGCGGGCTTTCAGGGCTGAAATGACCCCCATATGGTCTCCTTTTCCTTCTCCTTAGAAGATAAACTGAGGCAACCTGGGCTTACTAAAGGTAACAATTTTATCCCTGCAATCCAATGACGCAAAATTGTCTGCTAGCCAATCCATGCCCAAAATTACATCAAGTTCTAGTAGAGACAAAAATGTTAACTCAGCCATCAACACAGCAGAGGTCTCTCTAAACCACTAGTCTGTTGTCCTCTGCCCTGCGTTTGACTCCTTTGACCCACAGAACCCATCGACACTGGCGCATTTCCTCTGGATTGCTCAGGCTACTGACCGCCCCTGTCCGAATAGTCCCTCCAGATATGCCTGGCCTGTCCACACCCGAAACACGTGATGTTACGGCCATAGTACTCTCCCCGGTGCCTTCTACCACAACTGCCGCACTGCGGCACCTCAGGCCTCTGTAGTGGACCTATTGAAGTAGCCGGCTGAGTTGCCCCCGGCCCGGGGCCCATGCGGCCCCTAGAACTGTTGTGTCCCTTGCCAGACTGATGATTTTCCTTTACGACGGTCCCCTCAGAGTGAATCGGCCGACCCCCAAAGTGTTAGGGCCGGAACTTCTTCTTTGAGAGGGGGGGGGGGGCGTCATACCTCTCGAACGACACCAAAGCCTCCTCCCGGAGTGCCTCATCCACTACCCAATAAAATGTAGTGTCCTCGATGTAATGAATAAGTTTGTTGATCTGAGCCCTCAGCCCCTCGACGAACCTCTTGACCCTAGCGATCTCAGTAGCCACCAAGGTAGGGTGGTACTTCGAGAGCCAGGTGAACTCCATCTCGTAGTCCGACACTATCATGCTACCCGTCTGACGCAGCAGCTCGAACTCTATTGCCCACTAATCGCGGACGCTCATCGGCAAATATCGCTCCACCATAGCATCCTTGAACTTTTCCTAGGTAGAGGGTGGCGTGCCTATCGCTCTGCGACCCCTCCAAGTATGAAGCCACTCCTTGGCCGGTCCTCTCAGCTGTAGCCCTATCATACGAGTTGTCGCCTCAGATGAACACCCGAGCTCCGCGCATAGCTCATAGCAGTCGCTAAGGAACCCAGTGACCTCCACCTATCGATCTATCCCAGTGAACTCTGTTTGCCTCAGTTTGACGAAGTCTGCATACGTGGGTGCCCCTTCCACCTGGATGGAGAAGTGAACGTTGTTTCGAGAACATTGTTTTCGATTTCCTCAAAACAACGTGAATTGCGTTCCTCCCAAACCTTCCACCTCTAAATCATAATCGCACGAAATTTGATTATTTTGGAGCCTTTGCTATCATGACAACTATCAGACCAAGGGGTGTAATTTAACGGAAAGTGAGTTAGATGAGATAAGCTAATCATCTTTCTCCATCCAAGCAAGGAAAAGCTACATGAAGTGAAGATATGAGGATGATCCTCCGGGGCACAACCACAAAGGACACAAGACGGGTTCACTTGGAGCCCTCTAGCAATCAATATATCTTTAGTGTTCAATCTATTTTTGAAGCCAAACCAGTTCGTAAGGGAGATGTTCCTTGGACATGTAGCTCGCCACAGAAATTTAGATTTCTCGTCGATAATCCCACGGTAATTTAGTAGGGCAAAAAGTGATTTGATCGTGAATTCCCCATTGATATTCCACTTCCAAGAGAAGTCATCCTCCTCCGCGCCCGAGAGGAAGGAATTAATAAAATTCAATAAGCAGATGATTTCGGAAAATGAAACGTAATTGTCGAACTGAATATTCCACCCAGATGGTAAGCCTTGTGAATCAAACTCCTTAAGGTCAATAATACGAGCCCCCCCCCCCCCCCCCCCCCCCCCCCCCCCCCCCCCCCCCCCCCCCCCCCCCCCCCCCCCCCCCCCCCCCCCCCCCCCCCCCCCCCCCCCCCCCCCCCCCGTAGGCCAAGATACAAGACATAAAATGACAGTATGACACAACTAGCAGCAATAACACTTGCAATATGCAAACAGATGAAATGATTTGAGGGAGAATTCTTTGACAAAAATTGAAACTGAAAAAATCAGCACCCTTTCAGCTACTATCCAATCAAACAATGGATGCCAATGACACAAAAAAACATCTTATTATGAGAGGGAAGATCAAACTGAAGAGAATTTGAACAAAATTATAGTAACCTTCATTCATGGGCAACTATTAGGTTTCCACATAAGAATCATATATATATATATATATATATATATATATATATATATACACACACACATTTTTTGAGAGACATTCAAGTATAAGATCCCTATAAGTAGGACTTAGTTTGTTCCGGTTAATATATGGCAACACCAGTAAAAGTTTATTGGACCTATATATATGCATATATCCAAAAGCACATTTTTATTTTTTTCATGCACTAGGAGACAAAATCATGGGAACAAAAGAATTAGAAAACTAATGGAGCTTATGAAAGAGAGTTGGGGAGCTCAATGAGAAGCAATGTGTCCCCCGCTGCAGTCACTTCAATTCTATCATTGACATTATGTTTATTAACTTATCCACATACAAAATGTATGTTTGAATGTCATCCCTTATCCTGTTTAGATTGAATTTTTATTGAGAGAAAACAATCATTTCCTCACCTTTAATTTGTCACCCAATGGAGAAAATCAGAAAACCACAATATAGCTCCTACACCTAACTCTTGCCTTATCGACTTGCCTATTGCCGGTTTGCAATACACACGGAGTAATGGCCAGTCTCCTCCACGTCTTGCAAAACTTGATCGAATTCTTATATCTCTTGCGACTTCTCAATTGCTGCCGATGGCGGCGGTACAAGGCGGGGATAAGAAGCTATCTGATCATCATTTTTTACACTTCAAATCACAAAGCATAGCAGTTTTCCAGAACAAAATTTTTCGTCTGGAACTGCATTGGTTCAAACGGGCTTCATTCAAAGATATAATATTGAAATGTTGGGAGAATACACAACCGAGCTCTCTAGGACTTAATAGCTGGATTGCTAGATGGAGAATTCTTCGTAAGATCATCCGACAATGGGCCACGCTCCTTCACAAAGATTTGCGTCGATCCCGGCTTGTCCTGGAGGATAAGGTTGCCTCATTTAGCGGGAAGGCTGACTCGGTGGGACTTAACACTCAAGAGATGGGTGAATTACGGGATGCGAAGCTTAGCCTTGACACTTTATATGGCGATGAAGATTCATACTGGCGACAACGAGCGAAGCTACGGTGGATTAGTCAAGGCGATCGTAACACTCGTTTCTTTCACCAATGGGCCACTTTTTCCAAGAAAGCGAAATGGATCCCATATATCGTCACCGCCCAAGGAATTGTTACAGAACAGGGAGCACTTAAAAGTTCTTTTCGGGATTACTACTCTAACCTTCTTGGGGCTTCCTCTCCGCAACTCTTGGACCTAAACTGGGAGGCTCTCAATTTGGATCAACACGCATTTCCTCAGAATCTAGACATGCCCTTCACTGAAGAAGAGATCCTGCAAACGATTAGAGAATTGGGTTCATTCAAGTCGTCGGGCCTTGACGGTGTACCTAATGAGTTCTTTCTTCACTTTTGGGATTTCATCAAAGGAGATCTAGTAGCCATTTTTTCAGAATTTTTCTTCTTCCCGGAAAGAATTCATAGGGTCAACAAAGCTTACATTATCTTGATCCCTAAAAAGGAAGGTGCTCGCGATGTGAGGGACTTCCGGCCCATTAGCCTCGAGCATAGTATCATTCGGATCTTCTCAAAGCTTCTTGCCCGAAGAATTAAACCATTTATGAATGGCTTCATTAGTAAGCAACAAGGCGCCTTCACAGCGGGGCGAAGTGCGCTTGACAGTTTTTTGACCGTACATGAAACAATCTGGAGGTGCCATAAAGATAAGGAGGATGGATTCATGTTTAAAATCGACTTTCAAAAGGCTTTCGACTCCTTGCGTTGGGATTTTATTCTCCGGATGCTGCTTGCCCGGGGTTTTCCCCCGCGATGGATTGCGTGGGTCAAAAACCTTCTCATTACGGACTCATCCTTAATTATTAATGGGGACTCGACAACAATATTCAGGCACAAACGAGGAGTACGACAAGGAAATCCTCTCTCCCCATACATTTTTAACCTCGCAATTGATTGTCTATCCCTACTACTGGACAAGGGAGTAGAGAATGGACTTCTTGAGGGAGTTCTCAAAAGCCACTTATCTGGCGGCGTCACTCATTCTCTGTTCGCGGATGACTTGATCATTTTCTCATCCAACTGTACAACAACTCTTTACAATCTCAGGCTGCTCCTCCAATGCTTTGGCCTGGCCTCGGGTCTACAGGTAAACCCATCAAAGACTTGTGTTCTTCACCTTCAAGGCATCGACATGGTGGCCCAAGAAGTAGCCAACTTCTTTGGATTCTCTGTTGGTTCATTCCCTATTTCCTATCTGGGACTACCACTGCGGATAGGCAGCCTCCTCAAAAATGATTGGTTTCCTCTAATAAACCGAATCGACAAGAAACTAAGTGGATGGAAAGGGCAACTTCTCTCTCGCGCAGGACGCCTCACTCTTATTAATAGCACAATTACAAGCGGACCCAGCTATATGCTATCGGTTTTCAAAGCACCTACTTGGGTTATTAAGAAAATTGATTGCCGCCGACGAAGATTCTTTTGGGTGGGAGCCGACATGGTTTCTACAAAGGGCAAATGTTTAATTAAATGGGATTCGATCACTTGTCCTCGGTCTGAAGGAGGACTTGGAATTATTGCATTGCAAAATCACAATCTGGCTCGGCTAGGCTCTTGGCTGTGGAAATATTTGTCTCGCTCTGACCTTCAATGGATTAATATCATCCGGGCAACTTCAGGTACTCATGTGGGATGGTTTGATTCCTGGAACGGTCAACAGGCCTCCCCGATTTGGCGCAATATTTTGAAATTACAACAAGCAATTAAATGTGGCATCTCCTACTATGTCAGAAATGGTGCAAGAATCAAATTATGGCTTGAACCTTGGTGTGGCAGTGAAAGTTTGGCAAACTTATTTCCACACCTCTTCAGATTTTCCTCTAATCCAAACATTTTCATTCAAGATGCTAGGACCTTGGATGAACATGGGGATTTCGTTGGCTGGAACATTTCTTTCTCCACATATATGGATCCGCTACACATCTACGCCTTGGTTCAAAAGCTTGAGAATATTAAGTTCTCCATCGGTGAAGATATGATTTGTTGGAGGTGAACAATAGACAAGGTATTCTCTACTAAGTCCCTCTACCGTATACTGAGTTTTCGTGGTTTGGATGACACTTCACATCACCTTCTTTGGCAAGACAAAATTCCCCCTAAAATTTCAATATTTGGGTGGATTTGGGTTCGCAAACGTCTTCTAACACGTGATAGGTTGGCCCGATGGGGAATGAATGTTGACACTACTTGTCTACTTTGCAAGAACGAGGCTGAAACACACGATCACTTATTCAACAAATGTCAGTTCTCTCAAATGTCCTGGATGCATTTCCTCAACCAATTGAATATCGCTGTCTTTGATTCATCCTGGAACCAAGGTGATGAGAGATGGAATCAATTCAACTCAGACAATCTGCTAAGGGCCCGAGTCCTCTTGGTTTGGTCGTGGTTCACTTGGGGTGAAAGGAACAGGAGATATTTTGAGGGCTCCGAGAAAGGAATTCTGGATCTTACTTATTCAATGTTGTCCTTCATTTGTTCCTACAAGATAACATAGTCTTGGTTGGAATTTGATCAATCTGTTTTATTTCTATCTTGTTTTAAATTTCTATCTTATGTTTTCTCTCTCTCCTCTCATGTATTCTATTCACACTCATGAATTGAATACAATGCTTTTATTCAAAAAAAAAGCTCCTACACCTAACTTTCCCTCAAAAAGATTCTTTCCCTCAAACAAATAATAGTTCCTACTCTGTGGCAACAAATATATAAAGCAGTCTAGAAATCCAAGTTGCAAACATTTCCAGACAAAAAGGTTGAGAAATGATAACTAAATAGCTCAAATTACACATTAAAGCTCTCAAGTAAATTCCAAAAACAATTCTAAGTAAATAAATTCAAACATAACACACAGCACACAACTCAAATTTGAAATTTCAAAATAAGGAAAGATGAACTTACCTCTGGAGATGAGCTTATTTGTTGCAAATCATTATCCATGAAACCACCAATATCATTAAAAGTCAAACCAACATTCTGAAGATACATGAATATGGCAAATGTTGTGAAGGCCACAACAGGCTCTATGTCCAATACTTTCAACTGCATGCATTGTTGAATACACACCTCAGAAATAACACCTAGTGCAGAAAACATCACTCCTGAAATAGGAGATTTTAGTACGTTATTTCTAGTCATTTCAGTTGCAAGCAGATTTTTTACTTGCCATGCTGCAGCTGCTGCAACAACAAAATCTTTATCATCAGAGGATGTATCAGGATTTTGTGATCCTTTTCCAGTTGTCCGACCAACTTTTCCAGTTATCAATTTTTTAAGAGCAACCATGCACTTAAAATTGGAAAATAGATGTTAATTATTCTAATTTCGAGTTTACCTAATTTGTGCAAAAGTTAAGATGAAATACTATATTCCTGCCGGTCTAAACTCCAAACTCTAAGACCCGGTTTGGAATCGAAAACAGTCATTTTTCGGCTTCGTTTTTGTTTTCATTTGGAAATGGCTTCACGAAACGTTTTTCATTGTTGCAGAACCAACAAGATCATATTTAATGAGCGAAATTGTAGTGATATTTTCGTAATTCCATCCAACTCGAAGGGTGTTTTTGTTGACCTTAAAAAATGTATTTTCATTTATTTTATTGCTTTGGTCAAAATGAAAACAAAATTGTTTTGTTAACTTAACGTATTTTTAGAAAATCAAAAAATAGCTAAAATATTTTATTTTTCAAAAAATAAAAACAGTTTCAGATAGTCCTAAAGTTCTGATACTTTTAATATATTTTATTCTATTTTAAGTTGAAGTGCATGGAGGCTCTTAACATCAGATCTGATAGCTAATGTGGGGCAAACTGTGGAGTTGCATGACATTATTTCAGACAATTAGTATGCAGTGGGGGTAATCAAATTCTATTCTACTTTTACACTGATCTGATAGCAATTTGTTCTTAATGCAATGGCTATTTTTACCCTTTTAATTTCCTCAAATAAATATTTATGAATTAAATCTTTATAATTAGCATTATATATGCAAGGACGCAAGGTAGTGAAATGCTTATAGAAGTGCTCATAGAAATTTCATGCAATAAAGTGAGACAACCAAATAAGTCTCTTCTCTTCTTTTCTTTTTTTTACAAGAAAAATACTAATGATAAAAATTTGACCAATTTAAAATACTAAATTGTGTCATCTCATTCAATCATCCATCCTTTCATGCATTAGGATTTCATCTTCTTCATGCTCTAATTGGGATATTCGCTGAATCCTTGATCAAATCAAGCTCCCCCATTTTTATACTTTGTGGTGATTAATTAAGGAAAGAGAGAAGCTCTTCTTTCTTTATCTCTTCCTTAATTCATCATAAGGAGGAAGAAGGAACAAACGAATATATAGATTTTGCTAATTTGGTCTTCCTTTTATTCATACAAACATTTGCTTGGTGTCTCGTGCGTGATTGAAAGGTTTTTGTCAAACTGCCCTGCAACCAATCCCAATTTAGATTTAATTTGGATTTAAAAACATTCTGAAAAGATACTAGAACTCAAACAGCTTGAAGAACAATTGTCAACATCAAAACTACGGTAACCATCTCATTCTGCAAAGAACAAAAGTCATCGTAAGACTAATAGAAATTTCCTGACTTTGATGATTCTCCTAACAGACGAACGTAAACAGAAATGATGAGTTGCACCTATTGTCCTATACTCCTATTGAAGGTCCGGACTTTATTGTCAGGAATCATTGTTACGTCCCGCCTAGGTTCATCCCCAAAAAGAGACCTCACCTAGGAGGAGCGCAACTTACAACTAAACCACAGAAAATACACGAGCATATCTCAACAAGAACAACTGAAATCATCATTTCAACAAAAGTTCTCTACACAAATGTTCAACATCACTTTAAAAATAACTAAGAAAACATCTAAGCAGCGGATGACGCCTCCTCCTCCAGAATCTCTAGCTACCCAACTTCAACTACCGACATACCTGCAAATCTGAGGCAACAACAAAGAACTGATGAGTAGGAGAATCAATATGCCAACAATAAGGACAACAATCGTGATGCGATGATACTGCAAATACAACAATACATGACTCTATAATAAAATGCAACATGTCAACAATAACAAAACACATGTTCACCTATCAACTATTGCAACTCATACTAATCAAAAGCGTAGTGGACAATTGGTTTCCCCCGAACTCTCGCACCTTGAAAGTGGCACCTCAAGTCCGCTCAAGCAAGAGATGCGACCATCCAAGGATAGTCCGCCGACGTCTAACAACGCGACGTCGTACGTGCAACTCAAGTGAAAGTCCGTGATCACCGGTGTCACCGCCCATACAGTTCGGGCAAACAATCAACAATGTCCAGGGCATCCGCCCAATAAAAGATCAACAATACAACAATAAATGATACAACAATAAGCAGCATGATAGCTAGATCTCACCACATGACACATCACAACTAATTTACAATGCTAACAACAATAAATGCTACAACAACTATCAACAAGAGGTGTAACCAAAATAATTCATGTTAGCAAATACAGTTTATGACAACACTAACAGCGTGCACAATGCCTAGTATAATATCATGCTCAATAATCATCAATGAATAACAACTAATCAGACTCATGCAATTATCAACATGGCATGTTCAACAACATAATGCAACAGAAGATCAACGGATTTCAGAAGCAAATCAAGCAAATAGAAGCAAGGGGTAAAATCGTCAATTTACCAATTCAACATTCATCGACTACAAAAGAAATCAACTCACACCCAACACCACTATCTATACTCTAAATCACCAGCTGATAAAGAATACAACTATTCTACGTTAATTAACTACTATCAAACTGAATTAATCCTATTAAATTACCAACTAATACTGAAAAATAGAAAAGACATATTAGACGACCTCTGATCAGAAATCCGACATCACCATCACGTTCAGAACGCAAAAACCTATAACTTTGGTATTCATCTCGACTCGATCCGACGATCCTACGATCAAATCTAAAAATACTCTAATACTCTACAATTTAACCTCATTTCATGCGATACAACCCTCTTCTTAATTAACCTATTTATTAAATTAAATAAAACCACCCTCCACTCGTCTCTCTCACTCGACCCTCGACGCCAATCCACCTCTGCTCCTCTCCGATCCACACATCGCGCGGCTCTACCAGCCGACGCCGACCAACCACTGGTTCCTACCGGCCTCCACCACGACCTCCGGCGCCGATGGGACGCCAATCTGAGACGGGGAAGCCGCGGCGGTCTCCTACAGTGGTAGCGGCTGCTGCCCCATGGCGCGGGCAGCAGTCGACTGCTGGACTAGTGTCGCGGCGACGACACTGCTGTGGCGATTGTCGCCCCTCTGCCCCAAGCATGAATCTACCTCCTTCGATTCTTTAATCCTACTGTACTAGATTCTCCGATACTCCCATGCTGCCGATGAACAAGAATGGAAGACGACGGCAATAAGGAAACGACGAAAACAAGGGAAGAGATAAAAAGACTCCTACCTAAAAACTCCTCCAAACTCCGATCTTCACCGGAGTCTTCACACTGCCGCCGCCTCACTGCCGCCGCTGCTACAGTGGTCGAGAGAGAGAAAATGAATTAAAGAGGAAATTAGGGCTAAATATATAAGATTAGGCTCTTTTGCAAAAGGGTCCCTCCAAGAAAGATATTTACAAAAAGGTCTCCAATTTTCTGGGTCATAACAATCATTTTCCAGAGGTTCTTCTAACCTCTCATCTGTTAGCTCATCATCACTAAATAAATCATGGGAAGGAATGCGCATCTGTTACTGCAATGAAATGATACCTGCTATGGATTTCATAGCAGCATCTGTCCTGTCCGAGCTTATTGTTGGTTCTGCACGTTCTTCTGGTGGATCTAATCTCTCTAACAAATCACTTTCTTGCTTGGGTGGTGGCACAAAGAATGGTATTTTACCTCTTTGCCAGTCATGCAGGATCATCTTTGCTGCAGTCATTAGATCAGGTTCACCTCCCTGAAAGCATCAAGCAATGGTTACAGGAACTTAAGTGTTTGGTGTAAAGTGTAAACAGAATGATCCATGAAATCTGCTGATAATAATATACTACAAACTAAACCATCATTCCGAGAAGCATTATCCAACACATTCAGACAAGTTCTGCAAAATAAGCACCATAAACTATAAAACGAATTTCCTTAGAACATAAAAAGACTAGCATACCCTTAAAAGTTTTCCTGTTGATTTGCACAACTGTTCAAGAAAGTCATTCTCATCAGCCCTGAAAGAAGGGTAAAATGTAAGAAGCAAAGAACATTTAAAACAATCAGGTTGTTTTAACAGCTCACTATGCAAAACTGAATGTTTAACAAAGACATACGAGAAAAAGCACCATGAGTTTGCACCATTATTGTAAGATTTATACCCATGCAACGAAGGTGGCCAGTGTTCCATTCGTGAAAAGTACCACCCCTGGTTACAGTGACAAGGCTGCAATCACTAACACTCCTTAGAACACCCCCCACCCCACCCCCCCAACCCATTTTGGCACAGAAGGTTCACCTTATTTCTATCTTAATACGATGAAATACCCATGCTATCAAAACCACTGCAGCAGATTTTACAGCTTGACTTAAGATTAGAGAAAAAAAACATATATTGGTCAACTTTCATGCAAAAATGACCCAGCACTCAATTAGTTGACTTACTATGAAATTTCTTTACAAAAATGTCATACCATAGACTTAGAATAAATGTAAGCCCACAAACGAAGATTGGCAATAAAAAGAAAATGATTAGGGCCAGAAACCAAAGTTAAATTGAACTTCATCTGAAGCATCTAGGTGTTCGTTCCTTCAGACAAGAGTTTTCCACGACTATATGAAAATAAAATATTTGATACTCAGTTAAATAGAGTAAGAATATCCATACCAGTCATCAATCATATATGCTCTCTGAAGATGTTCCTTCTTTACACGCTTCAAGACTTCTCCTATATGCTCAGAAGCATCTTCCAAGTTTGTCACACGTACCTAACATGATTCCAAAACAATACAAATCCTATAATGCAAAGCTTATCATTGGTCAAGGGATGAAAGCAGGAAAGTCAGCAACCAGATGTGAGTGACTACTATACTGTAATGATAGCACACACAAAATATAACCAAAGCTAGTATACATTTTAAATTAGGATCAAAACTTCAAAAGGATGGGAGCATGCACATACCACTCCTTTGAGAACAATATCTGTTTCCGAGTCCTTATTCTGATAGACCACTCCAGGACAATCGATTAGGAAGATCCTGTTGGTCAAAGTAATATACTGCCACACCTTGGTCTCTCCTGGAATGGGGGCCACTTTACAAACCTGTGGAAATAGTGGGTATTCCATCAATTAGAAAATAAGATGAGATTATCTTGTATTTCCATAATTTAAGACAGTGTAGAAAGAGGCGTTTCATTTATCTAATGCAACCTATTTTGCTTTCTGTAGCAAAAAAGTACACAGGAGGCACATGAGACAGAATTCAAGGGAGAACCCTTTTTGATATGAGAAAGCATGGAACCAAAAAGACAATTTATATTGACAGATAGGGAAGACTAAGAGCTGCGCCTATGCCTTAAAAGGTTCACTTTCCTTCCAAGATAGTGACTATAGATAATAATGGGATATATGCGCTGCTGAAATCTGGGTTAAGCCAAATTTGGGAAATCTCATTCATGTTTGTGTTCATCAAAATTACCAGGAATCACCGAATCACCAATAATGAGGAAAAAAAAATAAAAATGATCACAACAAGATATAGCTGTGTTAAAAGAATAAGACAAAGATTGCACTATTTCGTCTTCATGCTTTTGAATCTGATAAAGAAATTTGTTAGATAGATGTTAATGCAATAGGATACTTTGGTTATGATATTTTAATGAGACTATAACTCTTCTTATCACATCTAATTGAATCCATCTAATGACTCAAACTTGAACATGTTTAAACTTCTCATGAAAAACTTCTAGAAATAAACTGAGAAGTGACCATCAAGCATATCCATAGTGCAAGGAGAAGTTTACATTTTTCGTGCGTAATGTGTTAATAACAGATGACTTCCCAACATTAGGATACCCAACAAATCCCACTGATATTGCTTGCTTGCCACTCTTCAAACGAGAAAACTGTCGAAGAACTGATAGAAGAGAACCCTGCAAGGAAAAGAAAAAGATAACTCAAAGGTAGTCTAGTCTAGACATGAAATACAAATAAATTAAAAAATGAAAATCATAGGAACCTTGCCAAATGATTTGTTGATGCTTGCATGGAATGCTAGAGTAGGGTATTCTTTTGACAGAAGCCGCAACCATCCTTTAGTTGCCCAAGCAGGAACCAGGTCACACTTTAAATAGGAAAAAACCATATCAGAAAGTTGCCAAAATTAAGATTTTTTGGTTAAAAAAACAACCAACACAATATTCCTAGAAGCTCGAACCTTATTCAGCAAGAGAATCATGTGTTTATGTGTGTAGTGTTCCTTCAAGTGCTTCTCCAAATGATAGCATCTTGTACCTTGTGGATCCCTAGCATCTAAGACCTGTAAATAGAGTTATCAATCTGAATTAGAACAGAAAAAAATAATGCATCCATTTAAATAAACAAAGACAAGGGACCAAGAAAATATGAACCATAATTAAAAATCAATTACAAGTAGTCTATACAACTATACAAGTCACAGCTGTAGCACTGAGGTGAAAAGCATCTGTGCCCTTTCATGCAAATATGAATATGAGGATTCATTCTAAAAATCTATGTAGATCTCCACTGATCTGGAAGATGCTGGCACAACCAAGATCATTTTTCAAATTTTTAGCAGCCAAATAACGTCAGATCTTTACAAATTAACAAAAGCTAACCTGGACTACAACGTCTGAGGAATCCACAACTTTGTATAGCTCACCCCAGATCCGCTTGCTTTGACCCTTCTCAAACATTGTATGTCTGACTAAGTCTCTTAATCCATCTTCTTCTTCCTCTTTGGATAAATTATTTGCAGATTTCTGCTCAAAGGCATCTACGAAGGAATAAAACAAACTTAGGTCAAATATATCCAAAGGAAAACAGCCAAAGTAAATATAACTTCTGAAGAACCATAGCAAGTTGCCTAGACCAATTTAGAGAATTTGACTCATTTGAAAAAACCAGATTCAGATGAATTAGATGAAAAGCTAACGAAAATAAAATTGCATCAGTAGTTAAGAGTGAGAATTTTAGAGTTTAGCAATTTGATAAACTTCACAAAGTAGTCTATACCTTGAGAACTGTCTGCTTGCTTAATCAATGATTCATAACCATATGCCAAAAGTTTTGGGCGTTTTCTTTTCTTTTTTGGCCCAAAAGCATCCTCAAAAGGCTCTGCATCAAGAAGATGTGCCTTGGCTTGCTGAAAAAATAATTCAATCAAATAAGTGTTAGTGCCTCCTATTTTTATGGATGCGTGTATCTCTGCATAAACTAAAAAAGGAACCAACAAGCTTATTGATGATTCAGATGTAGGATGGAAAGGAGAGCCTGTAAGTTTATATAAATAATAAATGAGATAATACACCAATTTAGGTAATTCTCCTTCATCACTGGTTGAAAGAAAGAGGGGGCAAATAGCTAGGTGCAAAGCCTGAAAGCCATTTTACTATTTGAAAGCCTACTTACGATGGTCTGACAGACTGACACATAATATCCACAAAAGAAATACATATTCATTAGCAAATCCATCTAATAATATATAACACATAATTTCTTTATCTGATATTATATGAAGAAAATCACCTAGTGCTACTACAACATTGCTAGATCAATATAAAAGATGCCAAAACATTGTTCAAGTTTCCAAAAAATATAGATAAATTCATCATGCAAAACAGACAAGATGCCAATGACCTTCATTATCAAATCAACTCATCATAACACTTAGACAAGGACAAATTATAACAGGTTGCTTCATCTGTATCACTTCAAGCGAATTTGATCTTTTAAGGAACTTCAATTCAAGGTTGGCTTCACTCATGCAAGATACCGTGGCTAATGTGAATAAACTCCAAAGTAGTCTATATGATAACCCTCCAGAAGATTTTCGTCAACATTTTATAATTTGTCAAGGAAAAGTAGTTTGACTGGGAAAGAATCATTAATCATTAATGCTAAACGAGCAACGGTAAATGAGTAGATTCAAAAAGCAAAGTTTGGATTAACTATTTGAAGCAAAATTAAATAAATGGAATGTCAATTTAGCATATGAGAATCCAGCTCATATAAGTTATAAATATGGCAGCATAGATGAAAGTATACCCTCACAAGGAGTGAAATCAAATACTTCCAAAATTTGTGTCACCAACAAATTTTTATGCTCTTCAAAAGCAACCAACTATAACAATTAAAACTATCTTGATGTAAATTTCTTACTTTTGACTACTTTCTATATAATTGGTAAAAGCACTGGAAAAGCAAAACATCAAACCTTTTGATGGTCGCGTAAAAGGGACATAGGCAGTTTCCTCGGCTTCAATATCATATCGTAATTATTTGAGAGTCGGTTCCGAAGCTCCTCGCGGAAGAACTCAAGTTCTTTCTGATCAACAACGCGTGTATTTACTGGGTTACATAGCAGGAACACAATAAAATAATATGAGCAAATACAAGTAGCAAGATCCAGATAGAGAAATAAATGCCAAAGAATCAGATACCGTCTTTTTTTCACATGACATATTCTTAACAAGATGTAAATAACAAAAAATTCCGTCAACTTCACATGGATAAACAAAGCACAAATTTCACAAAATATCCTTTATGATCTTTTCCCACAATAAATTCATAGTATTTGGAGGATATAAAATGGATGTATAAGGTTCAGTTCTTTAAAATGTTAGCTATATGCGCTGAATTTATATAGAATTAGGTAGCAATGTTTAACAAAATCTACAACAATATTTAGTACGAGTAAGAGCAGCAACGAGACATTCTAAATCACTTCGAGATCGGGTAAATGGGGTGAACCAAAATAAAGTTGATTAGGCTCGATGCGGGTGGAAGGTAGCTCCTTGGACTGGAACGGATGGTTTAAGATCTTCCCCTTCCGGTCCCTCTTGGGCCGAATGTCATACATCTTGAGCCGCCGCACTGTCGCGGCGCTACGGGCGCCCTTGTCCACACCGGCGCCATTGCTTCGGTTCACATCCAACGAGTGCTTCGGCTTTCCGGAAACGTTCACCTTCTTCTCCTTCTTCTTCGTCATAGCGCCGACCATGGCAGGCACCAGAGAGAGGGAACAACTTTTGGGCACTCGAGTTAGGGATTTAACTGTTGGAGAAGCGGTGGCAGGTTAGATTTCAAGTGAACCGGTCCAATTAAAAACCGCCGAAAGAAATTGAGCCATCCAAGAAGAAGGTAAACTACACAATGTGCAAAAAACAAAGAAATAATACTCGAAACAAAAACAAACACGATTTAAAACTTTGCCCTACACTTTTTCAGTAAACTTAAAAAATAAATATAAAATTTAACTTAAATAAAAAATAAAATTGAAAACAGTTCTTGAATTCTTCCACAAGCAAAAGAGGATTTCTTGAAAACAAAAAAAAGTGTAGAAGGACATATCATGAAATGAACAGTACATCTTCTCAAGCACAATTAGAAATGAAATTGAACAAATGTGAATCCACATGCTTTCATTCAGATATCATGATTCATGAGTTGAATCCAATGGTTTAGGTTAAATAAACACCATCATCATTAACTTATATAATAAACCCAACCTAAACAAGGGTTAGCAATAAATTGAGTGTCTACATGCCCTCAAAAGTTTGCAGCAAGAAGTCTTAGGCCATCTAGTAAGGAGTTCATCTATTGTTCTTTCCCTTAGTTTCATTTTCTGGATCCTGCTGTCCCTTTTTGTTTACATATATAGTAGCACAGCACTGCTCTCGATAATTTACAAGAAACATCAACAGGGAAAAGAAGAAAATTTCCTTGAATGAATCAATTTCTTGGTTGACTTATGAATAATGCTTAACTAAGAGATATAGCAAGAGAATCTAACCCTGGTTTGCTAATTTCCCCAAATTAGTACGAGTACAAACATATGTTGCTTGAGCAATATGCACAAACATAATACGTGGATTTAACTTGGATTTTGTTTTCTAACAAAATACATGAATATTAGTTAATACACATAAACAAAAATCATTATAGCTTAACAAAGTTATTCTATTTATGCTCTTGAATGAACAATTCCCTTTTCTTCTCTCTCGACTTATGAATAATGCTTAACTAAGAGATATAGCAAGAGAATCTAAATCTAGTTTGCTAATTTCCCCAAATTAGTACTGAGTACAAACATATGTTACTTGAGCAATATGCACAAACAGAATACATGGATTTAACTTGGATTTTGTTTTCTATCAGAATACGTGAATATTAGTTAATACACATGAACAAAAATCATTATTAAGGCACAAAAGAAAAAAAAGCTTCATCTAAGTAGAATCAATGGTTTAAATGTAAAACCTATCTTTGTTTTCCCCAATCAGTTAACCAAACATAACTTATCTACGTCAAGAAAACATGATCGTGCAACGAAAACATCTTGAAATAGGTGTACGTGAACAGATCTAAAATCGACGAGCAACACATATAACATATCTAAGAAAACAACATGATCTTGCAAAGGATACACGATCAAATCTAGCCATAGGTTGCCAAATCTAAGAAAACACGAGCAACATAACCAAACATATAGGACTACGGGAACAGATTGAAGAAATAGGAGGACGGGATAAATCTAACCCACCAGAAACAAACCCAATCATGTATAACAGATCTAAAACTTCATGATATTGCAAAGAAAACATATATAGGAATACGGGAACATAACCAAACCAAGTTAGTAGATATGAAAAAAATTATCTGTAATTAATATGAAAAAACAATAGGTGAAAAAATTCGACGGTAAATTACTTTTACATGCCATAGGACGCAGAAAATGAACTACAAGGGGGCTAAGTAAATGACTTACTACGTTTTATTGAAAACAAAATTTTATAGGGAAGTATAACTTTCTGTATATTTCCCATCTACTGGAAACAAAACAAACAAGAAAATTTTTACTTCCTGGTAAATAGAACTTTTCGCATCAATTATTGTTAATACAGTTTATATCTGAAATAGTTAGTTAGCTATATACGAGATTGGGGGCCAAATTTTCCACATTTCAGATATGTTCGTGGATATCACAGAACCTCGAACACGAAGAAGAATGAATAGATTTTACCTTGCGAGAAGAAATATGCTTGGTCTTTGAGCGTTTTCCGCCTGAAATCGGCGTCGGCAGCAATTCGCCTCCTGTCGCCGCAGAGACCTCCAAAGCCCAAAGGTCGCGCGTACCGCGGAGCTGGGTTTAAATCAATAAACCACCGAAATACACGTAAATTGTGCTCTTTAAGGAAAAAAAGTAATGACCTATTTATTGATATTAACACAAATCAATTAATATTAATATAAATTATAAATGATAATAAATATGTACCAAATATATATATTTTCTTTTCTCGTCCATGTCACTGAAAAAATAATTGAGAGATTTCCCAAAATTAAATTTTGGGAGAGGGATCCAAATTTTGGAAGTTAAAATTAATCTAATGAATTTGATGTCTATTATACCCCTGGCCAAGTCTCTAATCAATTAGAGATTTTGGTTAAAAATTATATATATATATAATTTTTTAAAAATAATTTTAATTTATAAAAAAAATTATAATAAAATCGATGGGTTAATCTATAAAATATTTTTTCAAACTCTTTAATTCATTAGAGAGACTTTTGCACAAATTTTATAAAATAAAATTAAAATTATAAATTATGTCTGAATTACAACACATCTTTTGTATTTTAAAAAAAATATTTCATTAATTAATATTTTTTTTTGAATTATAAAATTATTATAGGCTTTGGGCAAAAGTCTTTAATACATTAGAGACTTTCGCTCAATCTATAAAATTAAATTTAAAATAAAAATATTGAAATGTTTTTTGTCCAAAATATTTTGATAGACTCTAGCATATCTTTTATATCATATATATATATATATATATTATAATTAAATTTTATTTTTTATAATTAAAAAATTATTATAAACAAAAATTTCTAACTCATTATAGACTTTTATGCAAAGTCTATAATAACTTCATAATTTTTTTAAACAATATGTAAATTCATGAAATATTTTTTTAATGATACAAAAAATGTACTATGATTCAAAAAAATATTATTAAAGAGTTTGAAAATATATTTTTTATACTATAATATCTAATTTTTATCATAAAAAATATTTTATAAATTTAAAATATATTTTATTATATATATATATATATATTAATTTTTGACCAAAGTCTCTAATGACTCAGGGGTAAAATGGGTATCTAATTCATCAGGTTCCGATTTTAAAAATTTTAATTCCTAAAATTCGGATATGAGAATTTTCATCTCTTAAAATCTGATTTTGAAAAATTGCTAAAAATAATTTGGAGTGTTTGCTAAATATATTTTCCATCTAAACCGCTCTCTAGTCTCTACCTATTGGTTGACAAAATCAACCATTAATTCCCTTGAATTTTTCAACCCAAGTCGGATTATTTTTAGTTTAGATCATGCAGAAAATAAAACCTAATATCGAGTTAAGTAGGAAATTCTGGCGCCCAACAAATCAACTTTTTTTTTGAAATATAAGCAATTGTATTCAATCAAGAGGGTTGAGAGAATACAATAAGGGGGAGAGAGAGGATAAAACATAAGCAGAAGATAAAACAGGGGAAGAAAGCCCCCAAAAGAAAGAACACTACAAGATCATTGAATTACATGCGAAGGCCACCATGGTAATAGCTAGGGATCTATAGTTTGAGAGCACCATCTCAAAACATCTCTTATTCCTCTCACACCATATGAACCAACTCCACACCAATAGGATCCTTGCATTTTTAAGGTTATTTTCGGAGTGTGGAGCATTCCCGTCATCGAAGAAGAAGCTCCGAGTGGGGTAGAAGGGAATGCCCAGCTGACCAAGGAAAATGTGCCATGCATTTTGAGCATAGAGGCAGTCAAAGAAGACATGGTCATGGGTCTCGTCATTCCCATCACAAAGTAGGCAGTTCGTCGTCGTGGAGATCACCCCTCGGGTTGCTAACACGGTCCGCAGAGGAAGCCGTTTGCGCTTCCATATCCATCCATAGATTGCGATTTTTGGTGGAAGCTTTCTTTGCCAAATGAGCCCTTGAAGGTTGTCTTCTATGCCCTTATAAATCAGAATTTGGTAGAGAGACTTTGTGCTGAACATCATTGAGTTAGACCATCTCCAAAAGATTACATCCATCCCCCTAGTGTCTTGGATTCTCTCTAGCTTTCTTGCCAGCTGTTGAACCTGAGAGATGTTCATGTATGTTGTAAAAGAAATGTTCCATCCTTGGAATCTCCCCTCATCGTCCAGGATTCTAGCATCGGCAATGCGGATAAGCGGTTGGGTGGCGAAGCGAAATAAGTGTGTGAAGTTTTCAGCCAAGGTGGTGCTCCCACACCAAGGTTCCCTCCAAATCTGGATGTCAGCTCCATTGCCGACCTTGTAGTTGAGGCCTGCTCTGAATATGTCATGAAGGTGTAGAATGCTCTTCCATATCGGTGACGCATGTCGCATCTGTCCGCTATCGAACCAAGCTGCCCTTCCTCCCAAGGTCCCCTTTAAGATGTCAATCCATTGCAAGTCCGATCTTGTAATGAATTTCCAAAGCCATGAGCCCAAGCGCGCCAAGTTGTGTTCATGCACTTTAAGGATTCCGAGCCCACCATCCTTGCGAGGCATAGTGGCAGTATCCCAGTTGACTAGGCACTTCCCTTGGCATGTTGTCACGTCTGCACCTACCCAAAAGAACTTCCGACGGCGACTGTCAATCTTCTTAATGACCCAATTCGGTGCCTTGAAAATGGATAACATGTAGCTGGAGTAGCTTGTGATAGTACTGTTCACCAAAGTAAGTCGCCCTGCTCGTGAGAGGAGTCGCCCTTTCCATCCAGCAAGTCTCCTGTCGTTCCTTTCTAGGAGGTTGTTCCAGTCATCTTTGTGCAAATTTCCAATACGCAGCGGTAGACCCAGATATTTAATGGGGAAAGCTCCTGGTGCACATCCGAGGAAAGTAGCAGCTGCAAGAGTGAGGCTTTGGTCCCCGCTCAAGTGCACCACACAGGTCTTACTAGGGTTAGCTTGAAGACCTGAAGCCAGAGAGAAGCACCGTAATAGCAATCTGAGGTTGTGGAGACTATTCGTCTTGTTTGTGCTAAAAAGGACAAGGTCATCCGCAAAAAGTGAGTGAGTCACCCCCCCGTTAACCTGAGGTCTGAGCACACCTTCAATGCTGCCATTATTCGTTGCCTTAGCCAAGAGCGAGGAGAGACAGTCTATGGTAAGGTTGAAAATGTACGGGGACAAAGGATTACCCTGGCGGACACCTCTGTAATGGCGGAAGAAATTTCCCTCCTCACCATTAATGAGCAGGGAAGAATCTGTGCTCAATAAATGTTGTACCCAATCCGTCCATCTTGATGGGAACCCCCTAGCCCTGAGCATTTGTGATATAAACTCCCAACTGATGGAGTCAAAAGCTTTATGAAAGTCCACTTTAATGAGAAACCCATCTTCATGTCTTTTGTGGCAAGCCCATATAGTTTCATGCACATTTAGGAAAGAGTCAAGGGAGCTACGACCCGTCGTGAAGGCACTCTGAGTCGTGCTTATCATATTGTCCATAAACGGTTTGAGTCTTCGGGTGAGGAGTTTAGAAAAAATACGAATGATGCTCTGCTCGAGACTGATAGGTCTGAAATCCTTAACATCTCTCGCTCCTTCATGCTTGGGGATCAAAACAATGTAGGCCTTATTGAATCTCTGAAGCACTGCTGGATTCATGTAGATTTCCCCGAATATACCAAGCAAGTCATCCTTTATACAGTCCCAGAGTTGGAGAAGGAACTCATTTATAATCCCATCCGGACCTGGAGACTTGAAGGAACCCAAGTTGCGAATGGACGAGTAAATTTCGTCCATGGTGAAGCAGCCGTCAATGCCACTATTTTGTGGCAGCTGGACCAGATCAAGAGTATTCCAGCGAAGATTCAACAGAGGTGTCGAAGGCCTGCCAAGCAAGTTGATGTAGAATTTTTGAAATTCGTTCTTGATTTCTTGAATATCATTGAGAACGCCTGCAGGTCCATCTAAAGAGTGAATCCAATTTTTTCTTCTGGAGTTCGAGGCACACTGATGAAAATAGCGTGTATTTCGATCTCCCATGCGTATCCATCTTTGTTTTGCCCTTTGCCTCCAAAAGGTGTCCTCATCACTATAAAGAGTGTCTAGATGTTGCTTTGCGCCTCGAAGCTCATTGATCTCTCTATCATTGATGTTTCCAGTATCTACCTTTCGGTCTAAAGCAGCTACTTGATCTTCAAGTGTGATTCGTGCTTTTTTCACCTCCTTGTTGTGAAGGGCATTCCATTGCCGGATGAGCTTGCGAAGGGTCCTCCATCGTCTAATCCATCTATCAGTGGCCGGCAAGGAGTCCCAATTTTGAGCCCAACATGTCGCAATCATGCATTTGAAGGAGTCCACTCTGAACCAAAACTTCTCCATTTTGAACGGCTTGACCGAATTGTTGGTGGGGGACTGCATGGAGCATAGGATTAGGTGGTGATGATCCGAAAGTTTTTTATCACCACCTTGAACATTAGCCAATGGAAGGATATGAGAGGCTGACAGGGAAAGAAAAACGCGATCAAGCTTAGCCAACCTCGGCAACCTTTGTCCGTTTGACCAAGTGAATTGAACCCCTGAGATTGGGAGGTCGAGCAAATTGGATCCCGAGCAAATTGGATCCTGCAATAATACGCGAGAAGTGGCCTGCATCTCGGATTAGCCCAACAAATCAACTTGGTATGGTAATTGGAACATTGTATATGAATTAACCATAACTGTGCAGGTTGAATTCTCATTTTTCCAGTTGAATTATAATTTTTCATTGCATTATACAATGAAATTAAAGATCTCCTTAAATGCATGAAAGTAATCAAATAGCAAACTGACGTATATTCAAATTTAGAAGAACTAAAATATAATGAAATTTACCAGTATTTCACCTTAAATTTTGCACAAATTAGGTAAGCTCAAATTTAGAACAATTAATATTTTATATATTTTTTTTGTATAATTTTAAGTGAATGGACGTTCTTAAAAATTTAAGAGGATATCATGTACGCTCTTAAGCCGAATTGTCCCATGGCGGCATGAGCCATGAGCCTCGCCCGACAAAAATGAACTCATAAGGTAGCCAAGACCCAAGATACGATCAAATGACACATCACTAATAGCAGTTACAATGTGAAAACATAAAAAACATAAGTGCTATAAAATCATATTCAAAAGGCTTTTTGTGAAAATTAACTATACCAAATTGAAACTGCAAAACTCTCTTAGTTTCAGCTAGTGTCCGATAAAACAACTAAAGGAGTGCCAATTAATGTTATAACAAGACATCTTACTGTGAAAAGAAGGGCTCACAACAGCTACTTGTTGAGAGACATTCAAGTAGGACTGAACTAGAGTAGGACTGTCAAAATGCAGGACATGTGTTCTTCAGTTACCACACACATAGCTATATGTTAGATATAAGAAATATACAATTGCCAAGAGTCAGAATGCTTCTTCTCTACTGCTTTTTCTTGCTCATCAAGGATCCTAATTTTCCCTTTCTAGTTAGATGGTAGAACTGATCGAATAAGCGACTTGGCACTTTCTAGTTGATGTCTACCATCTTCCCCAATGTGATGGTCTCTCGGGTCCTTCTCTATCAACTGGTAGACCTTTCTTAAAGAAGAATGCATTAGTTCAAGTTCTTCCAAAGGACCAGATTTGTTACCCAACAATTTAATGCATGTAAATTGGAGCAGACCAAAAACAAGGACAAAGTCTGCATTTTTCAGTGACAATTCAAGACTTGCCAATATGACACCACCAACAGCATCCAATATTCTTTGGTTTCCTTTCTTTAGCAGGATGAGTAGCATCTCCATCAGATTTTCAAACACAGGAACCTCCAATGCAGGAGTCTGATTGTCGTCATCTTGGCTGCTATCACCATCCCTGTGCAACTGGGACTTGCCCAGCACAGAAAGCCATAATGGAAAGTTAACCCCAATCAGATCAGCTAAATCCAAGGTGCTTTCTTTATCTGGCATCAATTGGTTGCAGCCTAAACCCAGTAGAAGTATAGGCAACCAAGGCTTGGCAACAGAGATAATGCTCGAAGCATGTCGAGTTCCAACATACAATTCAATAGAGGCAATAAGGTCTAGAAGGTTATTTGCAAGATAAAAGACTTCTGTAGGTGGTCCTGAGGACTCACTGGAGCTCTTTAGGACCAAATGGAGTAACTTTGCTGCATATGAAAATAAGCTCTTTAAGTATGTTATAATATCCTTCAAAACTTCCTCCTGGCTATTCTTCAAAACATCTTTCTGGTTTGATGATTTTTTGTGTTCATGGCTTCTTAAAATTGAGACTATGTGTCGAATATGATCTGACGCAAACTTCAAGCATCTTACATAGTTTTCATTGGTAAGTCTCATTGTAACAGCATCAACAACAAATTTCATTACTGCTGAGTACAACTTCACCAGATTCTTTGTCTTTCTTACTTCGATTGAGAACACTTGACAATCTGCAAGTTAAAAAAAAGGTTATCAAATGCACCTACAAAATGTCTTTAGTAATGCTAAACTCTCGTAAATGGCCTTAATCTTTATATTAACGGTGTTAAAAAAACTTGAGCATTTTAAGAATAGTCATGATATATTAACGGTGTTAGAACAACAATGCAATACTTGTTTTCTATTTTTTTCCTATTACTTGGATCTGAAGAATAACTACTAGCTACCTTCAGCTGAATATGATGCTTTCTGACCTCTATGCTTACTTTCCTGCTGGCGTGCAACCTCAACTTCATGCTCAAATTTTAAATGTTGATTAGGCTTTCCAGAAACAGATTCTGAGAACAGCTTATTAGCTGAATCGATTATGTGATTGAATGTGTGGTTAAGAATTGCCTGCCAACAAATACAATCAACAAGAGATACAATGATAAGTTATGAGAACAACTTGAGGAATAAGTTTAAGATGCAAATTGTAGAACCTTAGACCAAAGCTCCTTTAAGACGAAGTCCATGACTAATTTTAACTTTAGGTGATTTTCTTCCAACTCTTGGATCATGTATTGTAACTTAGATATTAGGTCAGAGAGGATAGAATCAAGCAGCTCAGCCAAGATATGGAATCTGAGGAGTCTTATTTACTGATATTTTGGAATTGAGAAGAGTCTAAGTTACTGGCATACTATCAAGCTCAGCAGCTAAGCTTAACTTCACTTTTCAAGTTCCATAAACAACCTTTCCCCAACACCAAGAAGGCCTATAGGTCTAAGAACCACATTTCAAACTAATCTAGAAGTAGAAAAATGGTTAACAAGTTCTGTCGTGTATATGCATGAAATGTTTTCAACCAAAGCGGACATATTAATGGCACTTTAGAATCAACAATAGTAATTACTTTAACATGCATCTAAAATTAAAACTCCCCTATGCCAAATAGTTTTTCCTTCATTCGTCAATTGGCAAAACATTCAAAAGTGCAGAAGACAACTATGTTTGCTCAAAAGGATTTATAACTATTAACTAGTGTACATAATCCCCCCCCCCCCCCCCCCCCCCCCCCCCCCCCCCCCCCCCCCCCCCCCCCCCCCCCCCCCCCCCCCCCCCCCCCCCCCCCCCCCCCCCCCCCCCCCCCCCCTGATGATGCGTTTTGTTTTTTATTCCAGGCTATATACTTTGTAAATGAGAGAAGAGAGTTATACTCTGCAAACCGAGGTGGCCCGTAGTATTTTTCATTGGTCTAATGTAACAAGATAATTCTTTGACATGTCCATAATTTTGTCTCGAGTTTATGTACATGTTTTCACTAGCTGAGTTCATTATATGTTCAATGCATTTTGCCATGCAAGGTGCAGTAACTCTAGCCCCACCTAAATGTATCATTTAAGCTCGTGCATTATTTTTAATCACAAATAATGCAACTTATTCTCTTGTTTGGATTATTCAGTCGGATGTGTGAAAAACTAATTTATGAATCACGGAGTAAATTGCACAATCGATAATTCTTCTTTATACAGATTCACTATGTATATATTTATTAAGAACTGTCACTGACCAACAACTGTGCAAGAATTCAGCCGTGTGTGCTTTCAAAGTGCAACTAATATTCTTGATTTCCTAGCAATTCCTACATTTACCTTTATTTTATCTTTAGTTAGGTTTTGAATTCCTTAAGTTCAGTTTTAATTCTTTGTTTCGTTGTTTTAACTACAATGAAATACTGAGTTTGGATGTTACGCCTACTTTTAAGAGTTGGTTTGCCCTACTTTTGGATGGCTCTTCGCCTCTATTTTAGGGGTCAATTCTCCAGTTCTCCCTCAAGTGATTTATGTGATTATTAAGGACCTATATAAGCACTTCAAGTAGTCATCCTTATAGGCATTACATCATGTGGATTTCCTTAAAGGGATCATAATTTTGATCATTAAAGCAATAATTTATTCTTTTTAAAATAACGCTGTCAGTTAAATTTTGCACTGCTGATCCATGATTTTGCTAATTGATGTTTCATTTTCTGATTATTTTCCCCCTCTTTGGATGGTCTAATTTCTTACATTGTTAATATACTTGTTCTCCCTTTGCAATATACTTGTTCTGATTTAGCCCGGTTCAGTCTTCATATACTTAGGCCAAAAATATGTCTCCAAACTCCGTAGTCGGCAATGTGGCATTTAACTTGTTTCTATTTGTCTCCAAACTCCGTAGCCGAATGTGGCATTCTGTCATGCACCATGAGGCCAAAAATATGCTACAGCACGTCACAGCACGCCATTCCCCGACATCGCCCTCCTTTCTGTCAGCGATCGATGTCGACGACCACCAGCTCCTCTCTGCCCTCCTCAAGCACCAGCCCAAGCGAGCTCCTTCGCTCCAAGTGCACTCCGTTCTCCTTACGGCAGGTCTCCACCGCCACCACACGAACCAAACTGGTCTCAGAGTGTGGAACACCCTCATACGCCACTACGCCCTGGGCTGCTTCCCCCAAGAAGCCATCCATCTCTACAAACAAATGGAGCAGCTCTGCTGCCACCCCCTCCCCACCGACACCTTCACTTTCTCTTTCCTCCTCAAGGCCTCTTCGAACTTGTCCAATCCCCGCGCCGGTGCCCAGTTCCATGGCCTTACTGTCAAGAAAGGCCTCAATCCTAACATATATGTAGATACAGCTCTTGTCAATATGTACGCCACATGTGGCTCTTTGCCGGAAGCTAAGAAAGCGTTCGACGAAATGCCCCAACGAAACTCCGTCTCTTGGAACGCAATGTTGACGGGTTTTGCGAGTAGGGGTGAGCTTGCCTTTGCAAAATTGGTTTTCGATCAAATGCCTGAACGCAATGTGATTTCCTGGACCGGCTTGATCGACGGACTCACCCGAGCTCGGAGGCCGCTCGAAGCTTTGGTCCTGTTTGGTCAGATGATGGCAAAAGGCATCAGCCCAACAGAGATCACTGTGCTGGCCATTGCTCCTGCGATCTCTAATCTCGGATCCCTCGATAAGGTGGAATCATTGCATGCTTATTGCGAGAAACGTTGCCTTCCTTTGCTAGATATCCGTGTGGAGAATTCTTTGATCGACATGTACGCAAAGTGTGGATCGATCGAGAGCTCATTCAAGTTTTTCAAGCTCATGGGAGATCGAAGGAACTCGGTTTCCTGGACCTCTATGATCACTGGATTCGCCATGCACGGAATGGCAAATGGTGCCGTGAAACTGTTTGATGAAATGCGGAGCCTCAATGCCAAGCCAAACAGGGTGACGTTCTTGAGCATTCTGAATGCCTGCAATCACGGAGGGCTAGTGGAAGCAGGATTGAGATTTTTCATCAGCATGGTTTACGATTACGGGATCGAGCCGGAAATTAAGCATTATGGCTGCATGATCGACTTGTTGGGAAGAGCTGGCAGGTTGAGCGAGGCTGAAGATATGATAGCTGGTATGCCAATGGAGGTGAATGCTATTGTGTGGAGGACTCTGTTGGGGGGTTGCAGCAAGCATGGTGAAGTGGAGATTGGGGAGAGGGTGATGAAGAGGATAGTTGAATTGGAGGATTACAGTGGAGACTACATTGTCTTATCTAATATGCTTACTGAGGCAGGCAGGTTTGATGATGCAGAGGGAGTGAGGAGGTTGATGGATGAAAGGAATGTTATAAAAGTTCCTGGTCTTAGTTTGATTACTTGAAGATATAATCATGTTCAATATTTTATTCTTTTTTAATTATTCTTTTATATATGAATCAAGGTTTAAAATTTCGGTACCGGTACCGGTTTCGGTCACCGGCCGGTACCGTACCGTACCGACACACGGTATGGTCCGGTACGGGAATAGCATACCTTTTTTATTTATTTTTTTTATTTTTTTAAGAGTTAGATATAACTCTAAACAATACATAATTGATGAATAAATGCTTAAAATCAATATTCCAATGTCAAATACATGAATTCTAATACCGCCATATTTGGCAAAATATTAAAAGTCATTTGGTATATGGCAAAAATACCGCCATATACCGCCCGGTATACATAATATACCTGGTATTTTCAAATACCGGGTATATCGTATACCGGAAATATCAAAAATCGGTATATACCGCCCTTAACGTACCGTTTCGGGCGATTTTTTAAGCCATGGTTGGTGGAATACAATAGTTATCTTTCTTTTGTGAGCTATTCTTGTCGCTAGTTGCTACCCTTTGACTGATCATATTCATAGGTGCTCATCCACAGGAGTTGCTGCTGCCTCCATGTTTATGGTCACCATGCTTTCCATTTGTGTCTGTTTGATCTGGCATAGCTTATAAATTTGATCTTTTATCTCTTATATAGTCATAAACTCATAATGCTATATAATATATTAATATTGTATGCTGTTTTTATAAGTTTAAAGGGTTTAAGTTTTATTTAATTACACCATATGTAAAGACATGTTTGAGATTCTTTTTAAATTTTGTCTATTTTCATTGTTCCAATTCCACCTTTTCTATTCTATTGTTTTATATTTGAATTAATCTTTTGTAGATTCTTTCCTAGTTCAATAAGTGTTATCCATCATATCACCATTGGATGATCCTAAGATAGAAGATGATATGTGGTCCTTGTGTACAATAGACATATTTACATGGAATGAAGTAAATTGACTACCAGCAATTATGAATATCAAATCATAGTATATTTAGAAGCTTTAGACGTTATGATATGTCCATCATCTGAAAGTTATTCTCAGCAACAGAGTTTGCAACCAGATGGCATGGAACATGAAAATTCTTGATTTTGTTAGTGCTGCCATTAATTTCCAGATTTTGTTTGATATTACTTATGGTTCATTGGAAATTTTCAAATCAATTCTTGCAATATGTCAAATCATTTCTTAATTATATCAAGCATCTTCATAGAGTAATTTTCTTTTTTATTTCTTTCTGTTTAATTAACTGCACTTCAACAGGATTCATATTAGGCTTTTTGCCAATTTAGGTTTATTAGTACACTTACTATTGGTGATAATAACTTATTTATATTTAAATATGTATTGTGTTCATTGGAATTTAGGTTTCTGACAGCGCATTTGTAAGGCGTTCTGCTGCAAGTATGCTTAGCGGGAAGAAACCTGCCCAAGCAGTGGTGACTTATGATTTCTTATTTTATAAATGATTCTTCACTATTGAACTATGGAATTTCAATTTGAACTTAAGTAAATGTTTTTGTCAGCCCGCTGCTAAGAAAAGTGTTGCAGTAAAGGGTATTGTAAAAAAGGCTGATGGGGTTGGACAAAATAAGGCTTCAGTATTAGTTGAGACTGAAGATGTTGAGGTAATTTTCATAGTGAGGCTCAATATATCTGTTCTTGTATAAGCTTTGAATGAATTATATGCAAAAAGAAAGAAAGAATGGTAATAAAGGCTGATGCTGTAAAGTTAACTTTTTTGTTTCCCTTTTAATGTTATTAAATCAATGTGTTATGCTTTACTGTTGTTTGATTTTTCATTTACTTGTTAAATGGCAGCCAGGAGAAATGAGTTTAGAGGAAATTGAAGGAAGATTGGGTTCACTTATAAAGGCTGAAACTATTTCTCAACTAAAGAGTGGTGTTTGGAAGGAACGACTTGAAGGTTTTTATCCTCGTTTTTGTCTCTTGTTTTCTTCTCTTTTTCAAAGGAATCTGTTGATTAAGAGTCTGATTTTATTTATTTCTTCGTGCACTCTAAATTGTCTGTCACATTTGCATATGCAAGTAGTTAAACATAGAATATGCATGAATAGGATTCTGGTTTCCTTATTTGATTGTAGTTATGCATTTCATTTGTTCTTTTTTGCTAGGATTGAAGAAAGTTTACATTTTAAGAAATAAACAGGATATATTTGGGCAGCCTTAGGTTTAACTGATTTCCGTCTTGTCTTTATTTCAATTAGAGGGTCTTTTGCCAAAGTATTTAGTATTTTACAGTAATTGCTGTTTTCTGATCTCTCTTATTTGTCTTTTTTTTTACAAAAATAAATAAATTCAAATGCATATTATGCTTTCAGATATGCTGACCAATCTTCTGGTCAGTTTGAATTTTCAGAACTTGTTCATAGAACATTAACTACTAGGTAGTTAAAATCTGCACAATTTTTCATTGCTTCAATACTATGTGTGATTTCTTATTGCGGTCAAGCGAATAATTGCCTTTTGTGGATGATCAATATTACCGAACAAGCTGTCTTTTTGCAGCCATTGGCTTGCTGAAGCAGGAGACTGAGAATCTTCAGGATCTTGATCAATCTGCTGAGATGTTGATTCGATTTCTATGTGCTGTTCCTGGATGGGGTGAGAAAAATGTCCAGGTAATTTCATGAGCGTTGAAAATTCTTTTATGGACTTTTATACTTGATTTACAATTCAAACATGTTTGTGTGGAGCAGGTACAACAACAGGTTATTGAGGTCGTCACATACATAGCTTCTACTGTGAAAAGATTTCCAAAACGATGTGTGGTGCTCTGTGTTCTAGGTATGCAATTATTGATTTACATTTCCTTGATTTACTTGGAGGTGTCTTGAAAATCTGTTTGAGGTCATATGAGCCATTCTATTTGTGTTATGGAAGAAGCTCATAATGCTTTAGTGTATGCCCTGACTTGAATGTGTCCCATCTAAGAGAACCATCTTGTTTTTGGCCTGTTTTCACTAGTTTCTATCCCAGCTGATCAGTTTTTGTATTGTCTTAAAGACTATCGTTTTTGCTGCTCATTATGTGTATTCTTATATCTGTGGCTTGCCTGATGCTTTTTTCAGGTTGTCTAGAGTGTAATGATTTCTGATACAACATATTTGTTGTGTGTTTGATGTTTTCAGGCATCAGCGAAAGGGTTGCAGACATTAAAACACGTTCCCAAGCGATGAAATGTCTTACTACTTTTTCTGAGGCAGTTGGTCCTGGATTTGTTTTTGATAGAGTAAGTAGATTTATTTGTTTTTTGAATAGGTTTTTGATGATTTTTTTAAACCTTTATATACATAGCACTCACAAGATGTTTCTATCTCTTTAAGCTTTACAAAATCATGAAAGATCACAAGAATCCCAAGGTTTTAAGTGAAGGCATTTCATGGATGGTCTCTGCAGTTGAAGATTTTGGAGTTTCCCATATAAAGTTAAAGGTGCGTTTATGGGTGATCTATGTGTCATGTTTAATAAGAGATTTTCAAGATACACTATCACTTACGGTAAACAAGCTGAGGTTGCAGGATTTGATTGATTTCTGTAAAGACATTGGGCTGCAATCCAGCAATGCTGCAATCAGGAATGCAACAATCAAACTTATTGGAATCTTACATAAGTTTGTTGGCCCAGGTAAATTTCTTTAATAGCTCAAGTTTAGTTGGTCGTGAATTGACACCCTAATAGTGTTCCAACTTCCAAGTTTTGCTTTCTTGCAGACATTAAAGGTTTTCTCACTGATGTCAAGCCTGCTCTTCTAAGCGCTTTAGATGCTGAGTATGAAAAAAACCCATATGAGGTACAATATGGACAATGAGACATGTTCTCCTTCAACTTCTTTGAGTTGCCTTACCTGATACTTAATATGATAATTGACAGGGTGCTGCTGTTGCTCCTAAGAAATCAGTCAAATCCTTAGATTCAGGATCATCCATCTCTGCTGCTGGATCTGATGGACTGCCACGTGAAGATATCAGTGCAAAGATAACACCTAACCTGTTGAAAGATCTAGGCAGTCCTGACTGGAAAGTATGAGATTCATTTTCATGACTCGGACATTTTCTCATTGTTAGCTTTCACTGTCATCATGTAGATTTAATATGTTTGTCTGGATCTATAGGTTCGTTTGGAGTCTATTGAGGCCGTTAATAAAATTTTGGAAGAAGCACATAAACGTATACAACCTGCTGGAACAGGTATGTTGCACTTCAAATAATATTTGAAATTAGTCCATAAATAATTACAATTCATTTTGATCTCGGGGTTCTGTATTTGCCCAACCACCAGTGGAGTTGTTTGGTGCTCTTAGGGGCCGTCTGTGTGATAGCAACAAAAACTTGGTGATGGCAACTTTGGCTACCATTGGTGGTCTTGCATCTGCAATGGGTTCTCCTGTTGAGAAATCCAGTAAGGTTGGTAAACTACTAATTCAACAAACTGTATCAGCTATTCTTGTTCAATCAAGATATTGGATCTTGTTGATGTAATAACTCACCATTGTTGTTTATTTAGGGAATTTTGTCAGATGTGCTCAAGTGTCTGGGTGATAACAAGAAGCACATGAGAGAATGCACTCTAAATACTTTAGATTTGTGGATTCTGGCTGTTCACCTTGATAAAATGGTACATTGTGATCTATGGTGATTCCTGACTTGCTTTCTCCTATTTTTGGTTTCTAAATTATGCTTTTCTCTGGCAAATTTTCTAGGTGCCATACATCACAACTGCATTGGCTGATCCAAAACTTGGAGCAGATGGGCGTAAAGACCTTTTTGATTGGTTAACAAGGTATTTATCAAAGGAAAATGAGTTGACTGATGCTTCACACCTTATAAAGCCAACAGCTGCTGCTTTGACCGTGAGTCTTAACCTGGAGTTGATTGGTTGCATTTTCCTCAAGAATATGCATTCTAAGTAGTATTTGCTTTACTGTTGTTCAGGATAAATCAGCAGAAGTTCGTAAGGCAGCTGAATGTTGTATTGGTGAAGTTCTCAGAGTTTGTGGACAAGAGGCAGTATGGGAGTTTTCCAATGCTCAATTGTTTATTCATTTTCGGAACATGATGATATGGATTAACAACACTTATTTTTCTTTTGTTCTAATTGTGCAGGCTACTAAATCTCTCAAGGATCTGAAGGGATCTGCCTTGGCTCTTGTACTTGAGCGGATAAAGCCTTCTTCGATGATTGAAGGTATTTTGTTGCAAGTTTTGTCCTACAAGTTGACCGTTGACATTTCTTGACTTTTATCATATTTGTTTTTATTTGCTGCCTTTAGATGTCACAGATTCGACAAGATCGATGCCTGGTGGTTTGGCTTCAAGGCCCACCATAAAGAATGGGAAACTAGGAGCAAACATTGGCAATGATCGTATGTCTAGACCTGGCACGAAGACCACATCAATGGTGCATATTTCTTCAGAAAAATGTTCCAACAAGAGCTTATTTCTGATAAAACAATAGAAATTTGAGGCCAATGTTCTTTATTTATGATATACTTTTACATTGTTGCAGAGAAATGTTCCAACAAGAGCTTCAAAAGTTGACCCTTTTGCTTCTGCTCAAGATCTTGCAGTCCAGTCTCAGCCTTTATTTAATGTCAAGGACTCAAATAAGGTGTGTTTTTGTAGCGGAAATAATCTTTTAATTTTCCTGAGTTATTTTTTGAAAGAACTCTTTTATGATTTTGCATACATGCAGGAAGAAAGAGAGAGGCTTATTATCCGAAGATTCAAATTTGAGGAACCACGCCCTGAGCAAATTCAGGAGCTGGAGGTTTGCATTTTGAATGATCTAATATTGAAGTTTCTTTTCTGGAACCTATCCTATCTCATACTGTTTGATCAATGAAAGAAAATGCTTAAATGAAATTCTTAATTTTCATTGTGCATATTCTTGTACTTGTTTTTATCTCCTGATCTATTACTCACCAATCTTTTTCTATCAACCACTACTAAATTCTTCCCCCCATGAATTTGAGATATTGACATTCTGTTTCTAATTGTCTATGATCTAAACAAATGAATTGAAATAGTATGAATTGATTTTCTTAAGTTGGTAAATCATAAATTTTACTTCACAAATGTTGTAGCTATCTGTTTTTCTTGTGCTTCTGTTTAGAAAACATGTGTATTTTGAGAAGATTTGGTACTTAATATATTATTGGTCTAGTCTTCGTATCTGAATCCACATACATTAAGTAGAGTTGTATAACTTGTTTGTATCTTGTCCAATCCATGATTTGCTCTATCTTAAATATCAATGTTATATATCCATGCAAATTGCTATAAATAAGAACAATAACCAGATGCTTTGTTTTTAAAAATCCTTCTGGGGGCCTCACCATGGTCATTGGCCAAGTAGCTGGGTTCCATTCAATTGATCAGGTGATAACCAATCCATGAGTCAGGTCTGTGCAAAGGTAGCACAAACTTCAACATATATGGTCCGGATTGCATAAAAGAATTTTCTTTCAGCAATTTCTGAGTGTAGTTTTTCTTATTAAGAATCAAACTTTATTTTCTTATTGAGAATCAATGATCCATCTTTACTTTATCTCCACTACAGTATGAGTTTGTGAAGCATTTCCGAGAAGACCTACATAGGCGATTGTTAAGCACAGATTTCAAGAAGCAAGTAGATGGGCTTGAGTTGTTGCACAAGGTTGATTTTTTTCCATTTCAATTTCTACTAGAAAATTACTAATGTGTATCATATATTGGTAACACATGTCTTTTTCTTTCCATATAGGCTCTGCCATCACACAGAAAAGAATTATTTGAACTTCTTGACATACTCTTGAGGTGGTTTGTTTTGCGGTTTTGTGAGTCAAACACAACATGCTTGTTGAAGGTATGACATCTCGAGTTTGTTTATGGTACATGGCTTCTAGGTTGCAAGTTTGAAACTGTGTAAAGTTTGAAGCACTGAAGTTCTTTCTCTGTTTGAATATAATTTGCAGGTGCTTGAATTCCTTCCTGAGCTTTTTGCTGTTTTAAAAGATGAGGGTTACACTCTGACTGAGGCAGAAGCTGCAATGTTTCTTCCATGTCTAGTAGAGAAGGTTGTTTGCATTATGATGGTGCTTATTTTGGCTTGTGGTTATGATCTTACGCATTATTGTCAGATTTTTTAATTCATAAATTGGTCCTTTTCTTATGATTTATTTTAAATATGTATGGAAGAGCATATTTAACTCTCCATAGTTGGGTCACATGGTATTAAGACTGCATTTACTTTGTGGTGTATGATAACTTGATCTTATTTTATATTGCAGTCTGGTCATAACATTGAAAAGCTCAGGGAGAAGATGCGTGAATTAATGAAGAGAATTGTTAACATCTATTCAGCATCAAAATTCCTTCCTTATGTTTTGGAGGGCTTGCGCTCGAAGAATAATCGTACTCGAATAGAATGTGTCGATTTTATTGAATACTTAATTGATCATTATGGAACTGAGGTTAAGTTCTAACCAACATACATGAGTGGTCTTCGTCGTCCAATTACGGCAGATGCTTATTGTTTTCTAATTGCATTCAGATTAGTGGACAGTTGAAATCTTTGCAACTAGTTGCTAGTTTAACATCAGAGCGAGATGGTGAAATTAGGAAGGCTGCTCTTAACACAATGGCTACTGCTTACAAAAACCTCGGTATGCTCTTTTTGTGCCTTAAATTTAAATTAGTTACGGGGTTATCTTTTGTGTTAAGAGCACCTTGATTTGTTGATGTATTTGTTTTGCGTTTTTTGCATACATCAATTTGAAAGGGTATACCATGTTGAGTTCCTGATGGTGGTTGGTCTCTTTATTATGTATATGTATTGATGTGAATTTTTCCCTCTTGGACAGGGGAAGATGTATGGAGATATGTTGGGAAACTATCTGATGCTCAAAGGAGTATGCTTGATGATAGGTTTAAATGGAAGGTTAGTTCAAAATTTCCATCTGTGTTGGTCCAAATAGATGATGAAGCGATGCATTATTTCTGACGTAGGAAAAATAATAGGTTGGCAAGTTGTCGTTATAATTGTTCTTCTTACTGGATTCTTCTTTTTTTTCTTGTTCAGGCAAGGGAGATGGATAAGAGAAAAGAAGGCCGGCCTGGTGAGACTAGAAATGCGTTAAGGCGTTCAGTTAGAGAAAATGGGTATGTTTTGTTCTTTCCCTCCTTTTTTCTTGCACATATGTATGTACCAAAGGTTTTAAAAAGTGTATGCATGCAGTATTGTTTTTGATCACCGTATACAACATATATTGGATACACTCACTTATGCGGATGAATAGATTGTCTCTCTTTTTAATTTATTTAAATAAAAATTATGTTCATAAATGTATACTTAGGAAGTTTAAAAAAAAATTCAACAGACAAGCCACCACCATCCAAAGAATTAGGTAGAGAATAGAATTTGAGTAGTGAGTTGATTGAGACTGATTAATGTACCTGAGCCGATAGTAGTTTGTCCACTATGATTATGCAGATGCATAAATCCACATGTTAACCACAGGTATTATATATGTTATGTGGTCTCATTACTTAAACCAAGTATTTACTTTTTATATGTTCTTACATTTGTTTACGTGACAACCTGATGGATTCCTTTGGTTTGCAAACTGCAAGTACTAGATGCATTAGCCCTCCCATCATACATCTTTTAATTGACTTCATTTAAAATTAGTTTTGTATTTTTAGTTGTATAATGTGTTTTAACATTGTTCTACTCTGCATTTTGCTTCTTTATAATGAGTGCTTTTTCAATCTTGTCTATTTGCCATTAACCTGATTTTTTTTACATTCTCAATTTCATGTTGAATTTGCAGGCTAGATATGGCAGAGCAGAGTGGAGAAATCTACTCACGGGCTGTCTCTGTTCCGATGGCAGCTAGGTATGTCTTTGTTCCACAATGGTATAATGTGGTTCTCATGATATGCTATACACACAAGATATGACTTTGATGTTTTTTTTTCCCCATAATTTCTGTTTCCTTGATCATGAATACTCATCAGGGACAATGTTGCTTATGCTGATTCTGAGGAAAGGCATATTCTAGCCCGACAGTTCGGCACTGCAAATGGTCCAACTGATTGGCATGAAGCTCTTGATGTCATTGCATTAGGTTTGCCTGACCAGGTCTGTTGTTTGAAAGATTTAACTTGTATTAGTGTTTTCTTTCTTGTGGAGTCACTTTCTTGTAATGGCAAGTTGATTTTGATAATTTATATTGCTTTACTGATTGCACCATTTGAAAGCAACAATTGCATGTCTTCAACTAAATGTATGGCGGGGCTGATTCAGATGCATCTGTTTCTATAATCTCATCTGGACACGATGTGTTTTTGTGTGCCACCTCATAATCCACACACTCTTTACTTTTTGCAGTCAGTTGAAGGTATGAAAGTAATATGCCATGAGCTGACACAAGTTGCTGGTGACCCTGAGAATAGTGCGATTGAAGATCTATCTAAGGATGCAGATAGATTGGTTTCCTGTCTAGCGACAATGGTAATTGAATTTGTTCTGTTATCCCATGCAATAGTTCTATTGTCCATATGCTTATCAACATAAGATCAAATTATGCAGGTTCCTAATACCTTTAACTTCAGCCTCTCTGGAGCTTCTTCAAGATCTTGTAAATATGTACTTAATACACTAATGCAGGTATTTTTTCTTACAGGGAAATTTTTGTTCTTTTGTTTGTTCAGTCCTGAGAAAAATTATATTTGATTAATGGTTTTTCTGCAGACCTTCCAGATCAAAAAACTTGCTCATGCTGTGAAAGAGAGTACATTAGACAACCTTATCACTGAACTTCTTCTTTGGCTTTTGGATGAAAGAGTTCCTCTAATGGATGATGGTAGCCAATTATTGAAAGCACTTAATGTTTTGATGCTCAAAATTCTGGTCAGCAATATTTTTGTTTTCTTTTCATTTATGTTGTATACAGTTTTGACTATATATCTCATGAAGTTTTTCTTTGTTTCTTTTTTTTGTCCATATGAACAGGATAATGCAGAGAGAACATCATCTTTTGTGGTGCTAATTAACTTGTTGAGACCTTTGGACCCTTCAAGGTGGCCATCCCCTGTATCTGCTGATGCTTTCATTACCCGAAATCAGAAGTTTTCAGATCTAGTTGTTAAATGTTTAATTAAACTGACCAAGGTAACAATTAATAGTACTTCAAAGAAGTTCATAGATAGTGCACATTATTCTTTTTGGTTTATACTATGTGGTTCATGCAGGTCTTACAAACCACAATATACGAAGTTGATCTTGACCGTATTCTTGAAAGCATTCATGTATACTTGCAAGAACTTGGAATGGAAGAGATACGAAGGAGGTATCTTTTGCTTTCTTATTAATGGAAGGGTTGTATTGATTTAGTTTTTTTCTGATCATTTTTTTTGTTGCTTTAAGGGCTGGAGCTGACGATAAGCCACTTCGGATGGTTAAAACTGTTCTGCATGAACTCGTGAAGCTCCGTGGAACGGCTATAAAAGGTCACCTTTCGATGGTACCTATAGATACAGAACCTCAACCTATCATTCTTGCTTATATTGACCTAAATCTTCAGGTAATATACTGAAATTGTGAAGCTTGTAAATCTTCATAGATGATTTGATTGACATTTTTTTTCTTTCTTTAAAGACCCTTGCAGCTGCTAGAATGTTGACTCCATCTGGCCCCATGGGACAAACACATTGGGGTGACACTGCTTCAAACAGTCCAGCTCCAGCAACACATTCTGCTGATGCTCAATTAAAGGTGCTGCTCGACTTTGGCACTAATGATTTCTATTTCCTTGTAATTAGTGGCTTTAATGTACTGTTCATATCACTATTTGTTACTCGGCTTTATAAATACCCTCATTTCTAACAAGTTTGACATTTCTGTACTTTGCACAGTGATACCTTTTTTGTATTGCTTGTTTAATTGCTATCCTTTTTGTTGCTTTCTTAAATTGCAATAGCAAGAGCTTGCTGCTGTATTTAAGAAAATTGGTGACAAGCAAACATGTACCATTGGGCTATACGAACTCTATCGGATTACCCAACTCTACCCTAAGGTAAGATCTAGTTGGAAACAAATTTTTTTGGGTTCATTTGATAACTGTTTATTTTGAGATATATAATACTGAATCTCTGAGTTTTTTTGTAGGTTGATATATTTTCACAGCTCCAAAATGCAAGTGAGGCTTTTAGAACTTATATT